>VZUI01038122.1:0-70878 GCA_013401135.1 Cettia cetti | reverse complement strand
CGCCGGGCGGGGCGGGGCGGGGGGCGGCGCCGCGCGGCGCCTGCGGGGGGCGCCCTCCGCGGCCGAGCCTTTTGTTCGCCGCCGCCATGTTGTCCCCGCTCCTCGTGCCCGGGCGGGCCGGCGACACTCGCCGCGCTCCGCTCTGGGAGGGCTCCGAGCGCATCCGGGACACTTTCAGAATTCCCTCCCCCGGGCGTTCCTGTCCCCGAGCTCGCCTTTCTGCTACGTGAGCAATGCAGTGAGGGTCTTTCTGCAAGCTGAAAGTTGGGGTGGTGGATGGACGGTATTTTTTTTTCCATTATTTGCTAGCTTAGCATGCCATTTGGCGCAGAATACACACTTTTTACTACATTAAGCGTGCGTTTTGTTGTCTGATACTTCTTACTTTAGAATTTAGTTGCTTTGTCGTGTCATTATAAATCACAGTTTCTAAATCACATCAGTAAAGGACTCATTGTGCTGTATAATCAGAAAAGAGTACTTTTGGTTCTTTTCTGCGAGTACTCCTGGCTTTTGGGTAAACTTGAGGGTTTTGCTCAGTCCATGATTTCCTTGTCTCTTTCCCCTCACCCCTGCTGGAAAACATTGCCATAATAGTGAAATCGGTCTTTCACTGACTGTCTCAACTATTGCATGAATGAAAGTTTTCTTACTTTTTGCAAGGTTCTCTTGGAGGGTTCTCATTCTCGAACAAACATTTGTTTTAAAATGAGACGCTATGATGGATAGTAAGCAAGTATAATATGAATGCTTGGTTTGTCTTTCTAGGTTTTGTTTTTCCCTACCCCGTCAATTTAATTTTATTCTTTTGAAGATTCTTCGTTGTCAAGCCGCCAAAGTGGAGAGTGCGATTGCAGAAGGGGGTGCTTCTCGTTTCAGGTACCTCTTGTTTGTTTGAGGAGTAGTTAGCAATGGAAAATCTTATTTGAAGAGATCTTAAATTAGTTGTAATGGTTCTACCAAAACTGAGATGTTTGGACTTACTCAGGATTCCATGGTTGTTTTTAACAGTGCTTCTTCAGGCGGAGGAGGTGGTAGGGGTGCACCTCAGCACTATCCCAAGACTGCCAGCAACAGGTATGTCATCTTGCTCCTTGATTTGTATGATTTCAAAGTCAGAGCATGCTTGATAGTGAATATAGAACTGAAAATAAGCTAGCTTTAAGTTGTACCAGAAATACCTGCTGAGTTACAGACCTTTAAATGTTTTCTACTCTGTTCCCTTTAAAGTGTACCTCATGGTTGATAGGTGCATGGGCTTGTTCATGTATTTAACTTAAAAAGTGTGGAGAGTTTTTTGGTGCCAGGTATTGTTGTTGAGTGAGTACTTACCTGTGCAGCAGATGGTGATAGGGGCAATTGTGTGTTCTTAACAAAGCATCTAATAGCATTGGTTAGAGTAAGGCAACACTGAAAGGTTAAAAGGGCAGTTCTTGAAATCACTTGTTTCTGTTTCAACAACCGTATTCTTCAAACTTTTGCAGCGAGTTCCTGGGGAAAACCCCAGGGCAAAACGCTCAGAAATGGATTCCTTCACGAAGCACTAGACGAGATGACGACTCCGCAAACGACAAAGAACGACATGATGCAATCTTCAGGAAAGTAAGAGGGTAAGTTCTTCACAAAATTACTTCCTTCCTTACTGTTTTCATTAGCAATGTATACCTGAGAAATGGGCTGGAGTAAAGGAAGATGTGGGCCTTGAGTGTGGGGGAGGTGTGTCCTTTAGCAAGCGACCAACCTGATAATCTAGCAGCAGAAAACACTTAAAAGTAATTATTGTAAGCAGATTAATGTTTTCAATGATACTTCACAGCCTGAAGGTCTCAAAAAAAACCACAGTTAAATGGAAAATTGTACTTTTCAATTTTTAAGACTTTAAAAGTAAAAAGATAAGTTGAGCGTAAAGTGACTCATAGCATGCTTACAATATCTGTGTATTCTGTGTTTTTGGTTTTTGTTCCTCTTTAGCATACTAAATAAGCTTACTCCTGAAAAGTTTGACAAGCTATGCCTTGAGCTCCTCAATGTGGGTGTAGAATCTAAGCTCATCCTAAAAGGGGTCATACTGCTGGTAAGCTGGTTGCATTTCTTTTAACTAAAATTTTCTTGCATGCTAAAAGGCAGAGGATTGGTTGGTTTTGATGGGATACAGAATAACATGAATAATGCTTTTGTGTATTTGGATTATCAAACACCATCTTCCACCCCTGCTTTTTGTATAAAAAAGGCTCTGCTGGGGAGGAAGTAGGTTTATTGCTTTAAGTTTCTCATTTTAAAGTCTCGACAATCACTAAACAGGATTGGGAGTTCTGTGATTTTTTTTTTTTTTTAAACAATCTAAGATGCTTGTTAGCTATCTTGTTTGCTTGGCCTCCTCCTCCTCTTTTCCCAAGGAACAAACCTGGTTTTGGAAAGGCTGCCACTGGTGACCTCTTGGGACACTGATGTAACTGTTACATCAGTTTTTTAAACGAGATCAGATTGGTGATGCTAGCTTAGGTATTGGGATAATAAACTTGGGTTTTGTTGGCCAAGGATTACAGAGGCTCTTCAGCAGCCCGCAATGGCGTTTGTCCTTTGCTTCAGCATTAAGACTGGTGTTGGACTACACTGTTTCTGTGTTTGATTTAGCAGAAAACAGGATGTTTAGATGAGAGTGGTAATAATCCATTCTGTGTTTTGTAACTCACTTTCTTAATAACATCTGCACCCTACTGCTGCCTTACTCAACCTGAATCTCTGCAGATCGTAGACAAAGCCCTTGAAGAGCCCAAGTATAGCTCGCTGTACGCTCAACTATGTCTGCGACTGGCAGAAGATGCACCCAACTTTGATGGCCCATCAGCAGAGAGTCATCCAGGACAGAAGCAAAGCACAGTGAGTGCATCTCTCAATCTGGAATGGTAGATTTAGCATGCATTTGTAGGTGCCCTGATCAGCTTAATTGTTTTCTTTCTTCCCTTTTTGTAGACATTCAGACGCCTCCTAATATCTAAACTTCAAGATGAATTTGAAAACCGAACCAGAAATGTTGATAGTAAGTTTTAAAACCGCTTTAATACTGAATCTATTTGTCATCTTTTCCCACAGCCATGTTAAACAGGCTTCTTTGTTTTCTAGTCTATGATAAGCATGATGGTCCCCTCCTCCCTGAGGAGGAGGAACAGAGAGCCATTGCCAAGATCAAGATGCTGGGGAACATCAAATTCATTGGAGAACTTGGCAAGCTTGATCTTATTCATGAATCTATCCTTCATAAGTGCATCAAAACAGTGAGTATTCAGATTGGGTGGGGGCTAGGAGCAAAACAGAACAAAAACTAAAAAAAAAAAAAAAAAAAAAGCAAATGTTGATGCTGCTTTGGGAATCTTGGAGCAGGAGCATAAAATACCACAAAAATGTTGCCTGACGATTACCATCCCCTACTGTTACATTTTGGCATGATTAAGAAGTAAAATCAGCTTTGTTCAAAGCCATTAGAATTTTCTCCAAGGGAAATGTAGTTTGGCCTAGACAGAGGTGTGCCATAGGTGCTTCAAAATACACACACTTAGGAATTGGTAGTCCTTAAAATTTAGTTTTTAAGTCCATTTTCCTTCAGAAAAAACAATGGTTTTGTATGTGTAAGTGTACGAAGTTTGTTGCTTATTATGAATTGTCATTTATAAAATTTTTTAAATCCTAAGTTTTCTCTTTTATTTTTCAGCTTTTGGAAAAGAAGAAGAGAGTTCAACTCAAAGATATGGGGGAGGATTTGGAGTGCCTCTGTCAGATAATGAGGACAGTGGGACCTAGATTAGATCATGCGAAAGCCAAGGTATGTGCCTATCCAGTGCAGTCATTAACCTAATTAAATCGTGGCTAAGACTTTTGGTTGCCTGAACCTTCTGTATTCAGCATTCATAAGTACAAGACAGAGGTTTGAGTTTTCAGAGAAAAGAGTGCCAACTATGGCTTTTTTTAATCAAGAGAATTTGTCTAGGAGCCAGTCTTCAAAACAGTTTCAAACATCTTACCAGGATGTAGTGTTAGGGTCATCAGGAAATTGTATAACTGAGGCTGTTGTTTTTCTAAACACTGCTTGATAAGATGTGGTGAGGAACTATTTGTAGCACAGCTAGCTGATGTGAGAGATGGGAGTTTGGAATGTAAGCTTAAAATGAACAGAAGAGCAGAATTTAGGCTAGGTTGTTGATCTCTGATTCAAATGTCTCAATGCATTAGATCTTTAAACTCTGTCATAAAGGAGGTAGAGATGGCAGGAAAGGGCAGCTTGTTGAATTATTTTGTCTTGAGTGAAAACGCTCAAGGCGCTGATGAGAATTCTCAACTTTAAACTTTTGTTCCCCCAGTCCTTAATGGATCAGTACTTTGCCCGTATGCGCTCCTTGATGTCAAGTAAGGAATTGCCAGCAAGGATTCGTTTCCTGCTGCAGGTATGATAAAATGGCTTGCTGCTTCTTTTTGCTTGCAAAATTGTCTTGAATCCTTTCCTAATATCCTGTCCTGTTCCAAGGATACTGTGGAGTTGAGAGAACACAACTGGGTTCCTCGCAAAGCTTTTCTTGACAATGGACCAAAGACTATCAATCAAATCCGTCAAGATGCAGTAAAAGTGAGTCTTTGTGTAAGGCCCAGAGCTGACTAGGTGCTGTGCACTAGGGAGTAGTTCTCACACGGTGTGACAGTTGGCTTAAGGGTTAAAAAACCAGATGGACTTCTGTAGTTGGGGGCCAAAAACTTGGGTTTCTGGGAACTGCAACTTGAAACTGACCCAAATCATAATTCCTGTTTTAAAGGATCTGGGAGTTTTTATTCCTGCTCCTATGTCTCAAGGGATGCGAAGCGACTTCTTTCTGGAGGGACCCTTTATGCCACCCAGGATGAAACTTGACAGGGACCCACTCGGAGGGCTTGCTGATATGTTTGGACAAATGCCAGGTACACTGACACCACAGGAGTGATGGCATGGCTGTGGGTCTGCAGTGCTGAATAAGAACCAAAACTGTCATTTGTCTTCTTGCTAATCCAGGTAGCGGAATTGGTACTGGTCCAGGGGTTATTCAGGATAGATTCTCACCCACCATGGGACGCCATCGTTCAAACCAACTCTTCAATGGCCATGGGGGTCACCTCATGCCTTCTGCTCAATCCCAGTTTGGAGACCTAGGCAAATCTTTTCTGAAAAGTCAGGTAAGGAAGATGTTCACATGGTGACTTCACTTTGTTTCGAAGCACTTCCTGAGATGCGTATGTTATGGATTGTAGTCTGCTTATGTTGAAAGACCTATTCAGATTTGATTCTCCTAAGATGCTCAGCTGATACAAAAATTCTAAACCACTTTTTAAATTGTACAAAAGATGCAAGTACACTTTTTTTTCACTGCAAGAAAAGGTGCATGTGGCTTTGGTGGGTCAGAATGGTGTGTTTTATTT
Source organism: Cettia cetti (assembly GCA_013401135.1). Taxonomy (NCBI): domain Eukaryota; kingdom Metazoa; phylum Chordata; class Aves; order Passeriformes; family Sylviidae; genus Cettia; species Cettia cetti. The sequence goes on along the minus strand of VZUI01038122.1, from coordinate 65,439 downwards.
AAAAGATAGCCCTGTTTTTAGGGATAGATGCTACTCTCCCACCACCCCTGCTCCTTCTTTCTCCCTTCCTGGCAAATAGAATCTTTGTTCCTCTGGTCCCTCTGGTACTACTTACCATATGATGTACGCCACTCCATCATCTGCACTTCTTTCTCTATATCTCCCTTTCTGAAATAGGGGCAAAGCCAACTCTACCATACCCAGAATCAGGGACTCTTATCCCAGCAACAAGGACAGTCGAAGGATATGCCACCTCGGTTTTCTAAGAAAGGACAGCTTAATGCAGATGAGGTACATGACATGACTACATTATTTACAGCCTATTCTAAATATTGCCCAATGATTATAGCAAGACGCGTTATTATGAGGACTAATGCTGGAACTCTTTCTCCTCCTCCTCATTCTCCTTCTTCTTTGTCCCTTCCTCTTTCACCTTTTACCCCCCTCACTTTCCTTAGGGTATCCAGCGTCCTATGAGCAAGACTGAGATATGAGGGCAATTTTTTGGGGTGTCCCTTCCTTCCCACACACTTCCAAGAACACTACTCTGACATCAGTTCCCATGCATCCTATTGATAGCAATACATATAATTTAAACTTCAGAAAATCCTGAACTTTAGAAACCCTGAAGTGCTGGACCAGGTTAATTTTTTTTTTGTTTTCTTTTGTTTAGAACTGGCTAATAGGCAAAATTCCAAATGCAGAGTAAACTGCATTGTGATTTTGAGTGTTAACCAGACTTGTATCCCGATTTCTGAGCAATTCGGTAGAGTTTTATCTTGGCTGTAAAATACATCAGCAGAAACATGCTGATTATCTTCTTGGGTCTCTAACATACTGCATCTAAAAGGAGCATTTCCAGGTTTTTATAGCAGTTGAACTAAATGCCAGTAACTTGCTTTTGGGGGAGTTTCAGAACACACGTGGCTTTATCTGTATTTGAGTATTAATATTGTAGAAATGGAGTCATGCTTCAGTGAGATCAGTTGGAGTGAGTCCATGGCTGTGTATTGTTGGTCAGAATACTTGAAACAGTTTGAGTTTTTCTTTGGCTTACTGTTTACAGATTAGCCTGAGACCTGCTCAGTCTTTTCTAATGAATAAAAACCAAGTGCCAAAGCTTCAGCCCCAGATAACTATGATTCCTCCCAGTGCTCAACCACCACGCACTCAGACACCGCCTTTGGGACAGGTAAATACAAAAAATTCCCACGTGTTTTTGGCTATACTTTACTGTTTGTGCTTGGAAAACTTAATTTCTAATGTAGGAAGGGAGAGAAGACTTTTTGCACAGAGGGTGACTTGGGAAAAGAATGTATAGGATCAAACTAATTTGGTTTCCATCTGCTTTGTTTTGTATTGTAATACTTAAAATAAGAAAAGGTAGATGGGCTACAAAGAAACAAATTTTGGTCTCTTTTTTCAGCCGCCTCAACTTGGTCTTAAAACAAATCCACCACTTATACAAGAGAAGCCTGCAAAGACCACCAAGAAACCACCTCCTTCTAAGGAAGAGCTGCTTAAGCAAACTGTAAGTTAGAGTGCAATAGTGAGTCTTAGGGCTTTGGATGTGCTCTTCAGAAAGAATGTTCAACTGGACTTCTTTCCTCTCCAGGAGGCTGTTGTGACTGAGTATCTGAACAATGGAAATGCTAATGATGCTGTCAATACTGTGAGAGAAATGAGAGCTCCGAAACACTTCATTCCTGAGATGCTGAGCAAAGTAATCCTTCAATCCCTAGATAGATCAGATGAGGACAAAGAGAAAGCAAGTACTTTGATCAGCTTGCTCAAGCAGGAGGGAATAGCCACCAGTGACAACTTTATGCAGGTACTGTGGTCTGATAATGTTGCAGTCGTTGTTTCTTGGTTATTCATGGTGTGTAGCTGCTGTAAAGGCAGTGTGCAAATATTTATTGTTAACCTGAGGAAGTAAAAATAATACATAAACCTGTGAGGGGCACAAGAAGCAATGAAAGGAAGACATGTAGTATTTGCAACCTGGGATCCTCTTTGCAAGTGATTACAAAAAATGTACAATGAGTATTACATTGCACAGGAACAGAAGTACTTAGGAATTCCATCTTGTGTGTGTACTGTTTCTTAGGCATTCCTGAATGTATTGGACCAGTGCCCCAAACTGGAGGTGGACATCCCATTGGTGAAATCCTACTTAGCACAGTTTGCAGCCCGTGCCATTATTTCAGACCTGGTGAGCATTTCCGAACTGGCTCAACCACTGGAAAGTGGCACCCATTTCCCTCTCTTCCTGCTCTGTCTTCAGCAGTTAGCTAAGTTACAAGACCGTGAATGGCTAACAGAATTGTTCCAACAAAGCAAAGTGAATATGCAGAAAATGTTACCAGGTAAGAGTTGCCACAGAGCTCTTCTGTCACCTGATACTAGAGTAAGCAAGATGTTGTAGTTCATGCTAGAGTAAAATAACATGCAGGGTTATCTTGGTGGGATTAGCTGTCATTATTGTAAGGAATGACCTTTCTTAAGGGGTTCAGGGGTGGGGCCATGAACCATCACTTACAGTTCTTGAGAAGCACTTACACGTGGCTTTATTTCCTTGTCAGAAATTGACCAGAACAAGGACCGCATGCTGGAGATCTTGGAAGGGAAGGGGCTTAGCTTCTTGTTCCCACTTCTGAAACTGGAGAAGGAACTGCTAAAGCAAATAAAATCGGATCCATCCCCTCAAGCCATCTATAAGTGGATTAAAGATAACATTTCACCCAAGCTTCATGTAGATAAGGGATTTGTGAATATATTGATGACCAGGTAAGATGCTATTTTGATGTATTTGAGGTGCTTGTTTGGTTAAGCTGCCTGCCGGTAAGGCACTAACTCTAAAGGCTCAAATGTAGCTCTGCAGGAATCCGAGACGCAGTACATGGGGAGACAGATTGTTCTGAGTGAACCTTCTCTAGTAAAATCCTATTGGGTTTGAGAAGAAAAGCAGGTCTCCAGGCTTGTATCAGTGTGAAGTGTGTTCTTTGGGAGGAAGTCTAAACCCATGTGTTTCTAAGATGTATGGCTGTAACAAGGGCAAACCAAGAATTTTTGTGGTGCACTGTCAACCACAGTACAGGTCCCTGTGCTTGCTCCTGACTGCAGGTGAAAGCAGGATAGTCGTGGTGATAGCTGTCTGAACTTGAAATGTCAAATGCTTTGATCTCTTAGTTTACAAAACTTAGCTTGGCTTTTCTCCTTTCCAGTTTCTTGCAGTATATTTCTAGTGAAGTAAACCCACCAGGTGACGAATCGGATTCTTCATCTGCTCCATCTAAAGAGCAGCTCGAGCAGGAAAAACAGCTGCTTCTTTCCTTCAAGCCAGTGATGCAGAAGTTCCTCCATGACCATGTTGATCTGCAAGTGAGTGCTTTATATGCACTCCAGGTGCACTGCTACAACAATAATTTTCCAAAAGGTAAGTGCATTGAAGTCTTACCTGAATTGGCATGTCCCTACATTCTTAAAATTCATTAAGCTGTTGAGAAGGTGATAAGGCTAACCAAGTTTAAATCTACTTTCACAGGCATGTTACTGCGCTTCTTTGTTCATTTCTATGACATGGAGATCATTGAAGAAGAAGCCTTCTTGGCATGGAAAGAAGACATTACTCAAGAGTTTCCAGGGAAAGGCAAAGCTTTATTCCAGGTAAATCTGCTAACATTAGAATAGAGACTTGATTCTTACTTCTGTTACAGTGGAGTGTTTGAGAAGAATTTTAAAGTGTTTCAGAATTGTAAATATCTAGGAACTTCATGGAATATTTCACTAGGAAGGAGTTTAAAAGCAAGATGAACCAAATTCCTAATTGAGAGGCCTATGTTTAGTGCAAGTGTGGCTGAAAAGTTTTTTTTAAAATGAGTTGGGGGGAAGATGAGTGTTCTGCAGAAGTACCTAATGGGGAAACAATTCCTGGTCCCTTAAACCAATTTCATGTAACTGCAGGTAAACCAGTGGTTAACCTGGCTGGAAACTGCTGAAGAAGAAGAATCTGAAGAAGAAGCTGACTAAAGAACCAGCCAAAGCCTTAAATTGTGCAAACATACTGTTGCTATGATGTAACTGCATTTGACCTAACCACTGCGAAAATTCATTCCGCTGTAATGTTTCACAATATTTAAAGCAGAAGTATGTCAGTAGGATATTCTCTGCAAAAGGTTTTTGTAGTATGTCTTAATAGTCTACAATAAAAATATTTTAGAGTATCTTCAATGTTTAGATAACAGTGTATTAGCAGCATGCAATAATTACATCATAAGTTCTCGAGCAGAAGCAGTCTGTTGCAAGGGTCTTCTTTGCTGCCAGTTATCATAGGCTGTTTTTAAGTTAGAAACTGAATAGCAACACTGAATACTGTAGAAATGCACTTTGCTCAGTGTAATACTTGAGTTGTTGCAATATTTGATTATCCATTTGGTTGTTACAGAGAATCCTTAACTGTAATCGATGGTTGTTGCCGTAATAGTATATTTGCCTGTATTTCTACCTCTAGTAATGGGCTTTATGTGCTAGGTTTTAATATCCTTGAGCCTGGGCAAGTGCACAAGTCTTTTTTTAAAAGGAACAGTTTACTTGCACAAAAACTGATCGGCTGAAGAGATGGTTTAATGCCCTTTGGAAGAGGTTTTTGTGGGTGTGAAACATGACATAGTGAGAAATTTGAATTGGTCCCTCCTACAGTACTGAAATTAAGTCTACTTAATTTATCAAGACATGTTCATGCCCTGATTTTATATACTTGTATCTATCAATAAACATTGTGATACTTGACTTGTTTCTGAATGTCTCCCAGTAGAAAAGCTTTGGCTGATGACTTCTTCACTTAAGAAAGGAAACATCAGTGGGAGTTGCCTTAGGTTGCAACCATCCTGAAATTATTTTTACACTCCTTGTCTGGGTATGCAGATGAATTCTGAATAAGGTCACAGGCAAGATGAGACACTACAGATGTGTTGTGACAGGAGAAAAGTGATGGAATTCTGCTGAAGAAATGGTAGGGGTTTGCCTTGTGGTCCAGTGTATGCTTTATCAGTGAATATGTGCTTTTGACTTGGTAATGCTTTGAGCTTCCCCCAGGCCACATGCATGTTTCTGAATCACGTGGCACTGTATTACCTGCCTGTTTCTCAAATCAAATTGGCAAGAAAAAAATCCCTACAAAAGAGTTGAATGATGTTGCATTGTACAGGCTTGAAATGTCATCTATTAAATACTCAAAATACCTTACTTCCTAGAATCTTGTCCCCAGTGAGTTTTTTTGTCCTTGTTGATACTCAAGACTTCAACTGTTGAAAGTACATGTATTTGTAATGGCAAAAGGATAGTGGCTCCTGGACTGGAGGTTTGTTTGCCAGTGCTGTGAGTGCTGTAGCCTATAAACTGTTAAACATCCCAGGAGGTGAAGAAGTGGAGCCCAAGAAAAAGACTAGAGCTGATAACTAGACTTGCTTTGAGGAAAAGTGTTGGCATGGAGCATCCTGTAAAGCATCTTGTAATGCATCTGGAAAAGCCAGGTCATGGTTTGCTTTGAAGGCTCCCTAGCTCCAGTCACAGCTCTGCTCTCCTGAGTGTTGGTGAGCTGTGGTCTGTTCTGTCAGGGAGTTCTGCTACTGCCTTGGGAACTCCACTACAGTGTGCAGCCCAGGAAGTCCAGGTACTGTGCTTAACAAGCCAAATGACATAAAGGGTATTGAAATCAAATTGCTGGCAATCCCATGGCATTTTCTCTGCATTTCTTCAGAAATGGGGTGTGGTGTATTCAGCAGTTAAAGGGAGAACAGGATACTGCTGTGGGGTCCAGTTCAGAGAGGCTGCAATGCTCCAACTGCAGTTCAGTGGCAGTTGAGAGCTGGCTGTGTGTGATGGAGCTGCAGCTCCTGGGTGGTAGTGGTGAGCACTGACATTCTGGTGCATCCAAGAACATTTAATGGTATGATGTTCCTCTGAAACCCATGACTCCTATTTGTAGAGTGGTGTAGACTTCACTCCTCACTTCATGTGCCAGGCTCAGGTGCGTGAGTGCTAGAGGCATTAAGGTTCTTGCAGTTCAATACTCATTTAACAGGATGGACAAATACAAGTACAGTTACAGGGTTCATTTAATCCTAATTATTTCAAAATTTTGTTCCAGAATTGCATTTGTAAGAGTAATGAGGTGCTGTGAAGTGAAATTTACCATTGTTTCACTAATAGTGTGTTTCTAGAAGTTTGTCAGTTTATCCTTAAACTTTGCTGTTACTGCTGGTTGATTTAGTGGTATGTGATGATGCTATTATACTTCTTGTGTATCTGGTAATCTGTATGTGAAGCACATGTAATGCACTTTACTCCTGTGCACTGCAGAGGGAAGATGGGGAGTAACCACAAGTCAGGAAAGAGTGGTTTCCAACTCAAGTTATACCAGAGGTGAGAGGAAAAGGTAGAAGGATGTGCAAGTAAAAACTTCAGCTGCAGCTAAGCTTTTCTGCCACGTTTTGGAGAAGGCTGAGCTGGCAGCTGTGGGCTCCTTGACACAGTAACTAAAGCCTTGTATTCTTGCCCAGTCTAACATTTCATTATTACAGCCTTATGTACCTGTGCATGGCGGCCTTGCTGCTTGGCTTGTTTCTAACTGGTGGCTGAGTTAGGAGCTCTGGTAGAGAAAACTAATAGAACAACTGAAAATGCAGAATAGAATGTAAACAATAGAAAATGCTACAAAAAGGTGGAATTAGCATCACATGACTTGGAAAAACCTCATAGTGTGAACAGATCTGGGCTCTTCAAACTCGTGTAAAAATGGTGCTTATTGCAGTGTGCACATCAAAGTGGTCTCTCTGTAGAGGAGGAGAGGCGGTAGCATCTTCAGGATCCTTACTGCTGCTGAAGTTTTTAAGTGCTCAAGTGCAAAACTTGTGACTAATCTGGAACCAGGGGATGGCTGTTGGGTTGGTTTCACTTCTGTGTTCCTGTTGACTGAGTGGCATTGTACTTAAAATGGAAACAGAGTGTTCAATTCTACATAGTAAAGTCACAGTCAAAATTAAACCACTGTAACTGACAAATGATAATGGCTTTTATTAATGTTTTTAAGTGTTGGGTATAATTATACTGCCAGGAACATTGGGAAAAACTGCATATTATACATTTCCTGCCAGTTACAGCAACTCAGTTGATCCTCTGAAATTCTGAATTAAGTTGCAGTTCCTCTTCAGGAGCCCTCACCCTGTCAGGTGTGATTTGGATTTTGAGAAGGAGCTCTCACGGTGAATTCTCACAGGCTCCTAGACTGTCACAGTTGGGACACCTGCTGCCCTGTCACTGATCTTAGCAGTAGGACACCATCTGGCCAAGCTGCAGTGGTGCTCAGGTATGAATCTGAGAATTCCAGGAATGTGTTCTGATCATTGAATCCTGGAAAACCATCTAGTTCCAACCCTCCTGTGATGTGCAGGGATACCTCTCAAGAGACCAGTTAGCTCAAAGTTTCATTAAGCCTGGCCTTGAACAGTTGCAGGGATGGGGCAGCCACAAGTTCTTTGGGCAGCCTGGTCAGTGCCTACCACCTTCACAGCAAAGAATTTCCTCCTTTTATCACACCTAAACTCTGTTTGAGGCCATTCCCCCTTGTCCTGTCCGTACCTGACTTTGTCAGAAGTCCCTCTCCAGCTCTCTTATGGAAGAACCTTACACAGGCTCAACAGCCCCAACTCCTGGAAGGGGTGTTCCAAATCACTTGCTCAGTTCCTTAAAAACAAAACTCTTCATAACTCCTGTGCAGTTCTGTTTCTTGGGGAACAGTGTAGAAAGAAGCCTTATGGTGTGTGGGAAAAGGAGGAGACTGTGTACAGAACAAAATTTAAGAGTGGCTTATCTGACCTGCTTTTTTAGCAGCTGGAAGCTTCCCTCTGAATGCTATTTGGACTTGGAGTGCTTTTTCCCCAGAGCAGTGTGTAAATCCAAACAATTTGATCATTTCAGTGTACTCCTGAACTGTAACAACTTAGAACACATCTGAACCATGACTTTTCTAAGCTTATGTTGCAATCCAGGCAAGCAGCTGCAGAGATTGATTTAAAAAGAGTCTATTGCTAATTCATGCTTATTTTCAAATATTAATTCCCAGGGAGCTGGTACAGCACTGTGAAGGGTGGTGGGCTTCTGCTCACAGGTACCTGAGAAACCTTCCTTTATCAACTGTGATTGCTGCAGTGTTTGCCTCAAATGCTGCTCAGCTCCAGGCTTGTCCTGGTTTGGGGTGTGTACAGGGGCTTGGACTATGTGGCACCACTGATGTCACAAGGATTCCTTGTCCCTGAATTGAGGAGGAGGTCAATACTTGGAAGCTGATAAATAGCCATGATGTATCAAAAAATGATTTGAATGAATATGAGAAGGGACAAGAGTGTGAGTCTAGTGGCAGAATGCATCAAAGTGTCACACAGAGGTAGTGGCTTTTTCCCTTGCCTTACGTAGATCTCCTGTAAGTTGATTGCTGCTCCTTTTTATCTCCAGTGATGTTGGCCAGAGAACCAGAGCACACAGGCACTCCTCTTGCCCAGCAGGCAGATATAAGCTCAGTTCAGGGGCAAGATCCTGCAGGCCCAGCTCTAGCCTGGAACAATTGTATCCACACATTGTATCTGCAAAAGCAAAACAAAAACGGCCTGGGTTGGGAGCTCTGCTCTGTAACAGGAAAGGGAAAATCTTCACAGCTACAGTGGAAGGCATGAGGGTGTAACAGTGATTTAAAGGAGGCTGTATCATCATGGCTTTGAGGGTTTTTTTATGACAGGGTGGTTCTATATACCCAAGAGATACCCAAATAAAGCTTGACATTACTTCAGAAGTAGCTGTATTTGTTATTCAGCAAGATACAGGCCAGTTACAGTATCTCCCTGGATCCACCCCCTGTCCTGGCATTTCAGAATGAGCTTCACTTCTAAAAGACCAAGAATTTGCTCAAACAGGTTCAGGCTTTTGCCTCTGACAGTGGGGACTAAGACTCTTCAGGCAGGAGTTCCTTGAATAATGTGCCTTTTAAGTGGTGCTGTAAAGGCACACAGGCTTGTCTGGGTTTGATTTAGGGAGCCCACATCCCTTTCCTTTAAGGGAGGGTAGTTGGAGAGGAGTGAACTGTTATTTTTAATGAGTTGACGAAGCAGCCATGGCAACAGTTACATTTGGCTTGGATACATGGCTGGAGTGAGGAAAGCAGCCAGCTGAGGGGATTTTTATCTTCAAATATTTTGCAGTTTAGAACAACACCAATCTTGCATTTAGTTTTTGTTTATGTTAGCAGTAGAAGTGCCTGAAGGATCTGATGTGTGAGCATTCCCAGAATTTTATTATCTAAGAAGCTATGCAAAACCACTTAATTTTGTGACAGGAAAATGGATTTTTTAACTGGTTTGATCGTGTGGAGGAGTTTGTTCTGTTAGAAAGTGGATGCTTCTCGTTTTGGTAGGATAAAGTGAAGCTTGAGAAGTGGAAGTACATAGAGTTAAAAGTGAAAGATAGGTGAAGGCTTGATCTGCATTCCTTTAGGGATTTTGTTTAACCCTTTAAGAAATGATTGCATGTTCTTTCAGATTTCAGAGACAGCTGTCTCCACAGCAGAGCAACAAACAAGGCTCCAGGCACTTGCAGCAGGCCAACTTTGTGTTCCTTCCCAGAGGCATAAAGCAGGGGAAAGATTAAAGCCTTGGGTTTTTCTATTTGTACAGATACACACACACATACATGTTATGTGTATTCCCATTTGTCTTTATTCCTTTTGTTCCTCTTGGAGAAATGCTGTTCAGTTACTTGATTATTTTAAGCTTAATATTTCTGAGTAACAGTAGAAGCATTACTCCTAATCCTTCTTCCCAATATCGACAACAAAACAGGAACTGCCCTGGGGTTCAGCTGCCACGTTAACCTTAACCAGCCCCGTGGGCCGAGCTGAGAAGGGCAGGGCTCACTCAGTTTCATACACAGAACAGTTTTAAAGCCAAGAGAGCCCCAGCCAGACCTTGGGGAAGAGGCCTAGCATGACAAAGCCATGGGAGGCAGAGTAGGTGCACTGCACTGCGTTTAGGCTGTATGTAACTGATTACTCACTTGATAACACAGCAGTTTCATTTCCTGCTCCAGTGAAGGTTTCCATGGTGACCTCCAACTTCCCATAGTTTCCCACCTATAGGATTGATGTAATTTAATTGGCAAGACCATGAAGTATTTAGCTTGATGAAAGGCCCTTCATAAATTCAATTAGATAAATATCTCAGCAGATTTGCCATGCAGGTAGGGACCATAATGCAGTAAAACCCCAGCAACAGGTGAAACCTGTCAGTGGGAGTGCACTCATTGTGGCAGTCCAGGGGCTGGAATGGCTCTGATAAAAGACATCAGTTATAAATACAGAATTTTGTATTCTATCAGCAATCCTTGTGGAACCCTTGCCAGTGCAAATTCCATAATAATCTTCACGAAGAACTGAAGTGCAACTCAATTCGGGAATCATTTCATATTTTACATAATCTCCTCAAAGACTCTACACACTTAAACTGATTTGTAAGGGGAAATGTCATTGATTCAAACTCTTCCCTCCTCTCTTGCTTTAGAAACAGGCTGCTCCTTGGATTGAACAATATAAATGCAGGTAATTCTGTTACTTCTGACAGCACATGAGTTTTGGATTTGATCCTTCAATAAGGAACATAAAAAGACAATATAGATTGAGTTGAGTCCTAGTACTACACCTGTTAGCTGTACAGTAAGACACACAACCAACAGCTAAATTAGACACTAGAGTCTGGAAAGATGGGAATGGGCTTCCTACAGAATCTGGTGCAGGCACTGGAACAGCTCAGGCTGAGAGCTCTGGATCCCAGCACGTGCATCACAGAGGAAAATGTCTCCCTGCACTGCAACACCATAAACACTCTGCTGTCTCTGTGTACTCAGCCCAGCACCTCCAGGAGCTCCCAATTCCCAGGCGCTGTTTGCTGGGCACTTGCACAGCTCCATAAGAAGTAATCCTTAGTTTGCCTGACAATCTGAATAAAGCTTGCTGTTGGCATCTGCTGAAATGGCAGACATAAAGCACAATTTGGGGAGAAACCCCCTTAATGTAAAAAAAAATCTCATAAAAGCACAATTAAGAAGGGAGCTGGTAGATGGATGCCAGCTGCACTGATGCTGTTCTAAGAAATCTCCCTTTCATTTCCTCAGTGTGATAAAGGTGCATGTTACCTTGATCCTACTGGATTGGTCTAGGGAGGAAAGAGAGGCGAAAATTACATCTAAATTGGAAACTAATTCAAGTGAATAACAAAGAAAACATCTGAGCTCCTTCGGTGCTGGGTGGGATTCCTCTTACTTAACTATCCAAATGCTGAGTGTCTAGACATCCACACACTCCTGGGGCAGCAGACAGGAACAGGTTCCTCAGAGTGACTCATTACTACCTTACACAATTACCTTGGGATGGGATGATTTGCCCCCTGGGGATGCCAGGCTGTGGGTCTCTCTCTTCAAGGTGTCTAGACTGCTAATTTTTAGATGTCTGAAGATAAATAAAATTCACTTAAATCACCTGGCCCTGTAACACTGTAACCAAACGTGCCATTGTTGCTAGAGGAAAATTTAAGAAGGTGATTGAGCCAGCCCTAACTTACTTTCTTTTTTTTTTTTTTCTTTCTGATGACAGTATAAGATTGATGCAATTTGGAAATCAACATAGTAATTTTCTCTACACAGCACTTACAGCAACCTGTTTAATTAGAATTTCAAATTTAGGATCTGATGCAGGAAATACATACAGCTCTATGGGAAAAAACACAACCAGCAATACACCTGACAAAAATCTTGGCCATAATGTCTCTCAAGGTCACTGAAATTCTTTGGTTTTTTTAAATACCACCTTTTAAATTATCATTTTATCAAATTGATAATCATTATTTACAGAATTATTTTTGTCTTTTTGCCTTTTCCTACCTGATTTTTCTGCTTTTGGAGACTTCAGGAGTTTCTCCAAAACACTGGATTTCTGCACCTCTAACCCACATTCCTTCCTCTTCTCTTCTTTGCCCTGTTGAAGGGTGTCAGCCCCACTTCCCCACAGCCTCTTCAGCTGCTGCAGCTCTGAATTGCTGAGACAGCTCTCTCTGAGCCCAGGGGAGACAATTATGGAATTTAGAACCACCACAAAGGAGAATAAATGCACATGTGCTTGTCCACACATCACCCTCCCTCCTCATTTTACACCCTAACCATTCAAGGATGTGAGATGAGTTCACCAAAACCTAAATTCAGAATGTTTGAATTAGAAATCTTGACACATAGTAAATTCTGGTTTGTTTTTCCTTGCTTTTCCAGTTTTGTATCCCTGGGGCACTTCCCTTCAGACATCCAGGCTTCTCACTGCAGCCACAAAGGCTGAACACTTAAAACAACAGCCAAACAAAAAACAAAAAGCAAAACAAAACAAACAAACAAAAACAAAAAAATCCCAAAAACAAACCCCAAACCAACGAAAGACAATAAAGCAAACCAAAACAATCCCAAAACTCCCTGAGGAGTGTTAGTTCTCATTGTTCTTGCAGGTGAGGCTTGGGGAAAGCAGCAGGTAAAACAAGAATCAGGATCAAACAAGGTGGCAATACTGAATATAGAACTTGATGCTCTGCTGCTCAGGGACAACTTCATTAATCAAAAGTAACTCCTGGGAAGCAGACAGTAGGTAAAGCAGCCCTGTAATCTGAAAAAACACCCTAGATTTATTAATATATCACTACCTTTTAATTAAGAAGTTTGCTTTGCTTTAAATTTAGATTTGTCTTCCCCTGATTCTCTCAGCTGGATTTTTAGCTTATTCTTCTCATGTTCTACATCAGTGTTCTCCAAAATAACTCTCCATTATTCTGTGCAGTCCCAGCTTGCTTTCACAATAATCCCTTTCCACTTGACACTAATCATGGCTGTAATTTCCTTTAACTGAAATGACAAGAACATTCCCTTCTACATCTCTCAACTTCACAGGTCAACCTGAAATTATAGAGCAGCATTTTAGTTGGGAGGTTAATGTTACCAACTGCTTTTGTTAAAAAATGGAAACTAAAAAAAAAAAAAAAAAATCACCAAATAACAAATTTCTAAACGTTAGTTCCAAGCTTTGGTGTGGATTTAGCACATTTGTTACCAGGGGCTAAAGTAGCATCTGTTGCCTCTCAAGGCACAGCAGTTCACAGGGAAGGGAAGAAGCACAGCCAGGACATGACTTCCACTGCTCTTCTCTGCCCACACACTCAGCTGAATACTGCTCACACTGTTAGTTTTTAAGTTGACTTTGTTTTCTGGTTCCAGGAACCACTTAGAGCATCCATAAGAAAGTATATTCCAAGTTTTGATCCAAATGGCCATCTCCATCAGAGAGATGCAAATCAGAAGGGTTTCTGCTTCAGGAAAAGAAATGATTTGCTACAGAACAACCAGCCCTGCTGTAGCTTTTCTCCTATACCCCAAAGTTACACCACTGGCTCATTTTAGTCATGTCAGATTTACTAATTCTTAAACAGAGATGACAGAAATACATCCTCTTAACTATTAACAGAAGCAATGTCTGCATGTGTAGCAATTAATAGGTGAGAGAGTTGACCAGGGAGTTCACAGCAAAGACCATCACAACTGGGCATTAAATTAAACACAAATGGAAGGCAGGAGGAAAGATGCTAAATATTAGGATAGGGCCACAAGTCTAGGGAGATACAATCACTGGACTGTACCTAAAGCAGTTCTGAATCTCTGACTGGGACATCTGTGAGCCTGCAGGTTTGTCTAGTGAAGTTTTCCCAGGTAATCCACATAAAATGTGGATTTTGAGAGGGTTTTTCATGGTTTTGGTTCTGTATCCCATGCTCACCCCCCCACTGCCACCCTCAGTGGCTGGTCTGTGGTTGTTTTGGGTTTGTTTTTTTTAAACAAATCATCACAGGAAGTTTTCCCAAACAAAACAAATGCATGTGATTATTTGGCAACCTCAGTGGCTGAGCAACTACAACCACAGGATCTGCTGAAGCTCTCCAGGAGATATTGATTAATTGCCTACAAAAAGTACCCTGTGAAAGCAAAGCAGCTTCATAGCAGTTTAATTTGGACAGGAATTGAACCAAGTCATGCCTGGCCAAAACCCAGCTCTTCAGTGTGGGGATCAACAAGGATGGTCAGCTTTTAGTCATAAAGATTTAATTCTGTAAGACAATTCTGGCCCTAATTTGTTTTCAAGCCATACTCTTGGCCAGCACTTCAACCTTTCTAATAGCAAAATTATGTGTTTATAGTTCTCTTTATTTAAATCAAACCGCTCAAAACCAAACACAGATCTTTTTCACTAAGACTTCAACTTATGAAGAAGGAGAAAGAGGCTGTGGTTCTATTACTAATCAAGCAACAATGTTTGTCATTTTTTTTAATCAAGGTACAATTTATGCTCCAAAAACCTTGCAGATCAGGCAAAAATTCAGTACAGCCCAGTAAGGAATCATCCTGCCCCAAAGCAGCTTCATGTCAGTGCTACATGAAATGCAGTCCTGATGTACAATTTGGATCACACATCTTCACACACCCCCTTGCCCCGCCATGCTTTTTCTTACACATTTCTTAAAAGCAACATCAAAGACAAAAACGTATGAAAACCCTAAGAAATACAACATCAGCTGGAATACAGCAACAGGGCACTGTGCAAAAGTACAGCTGAAGGGAACTGCTGCTTTTTTGGGGAAATTTAGGCCAGGATGGAGAACAATTTAAAACCCGCAATACTTTTTCACTGAGAATAATTCTATGCAAATATTATAGATACCACCAACCTCTCACTTATGCTGAGCTTGCACTGCAGCCAGCTGAGGTCAGTCTTGGGTTCTACTGGGATCACAGCACAGTATGGACTGGACAAATCCATTTAGATCCTTGTGTCTGTTATATTACATTTTTTCCTATTTTTAATGTGTACTTCAGTTGATTTTACTGTTACAATTTCCACTCTCTGGTTTTACTGGAGAGATCAATAGTTCTTGCACATGTACCAGATAAAACATCCTTTCCCTGCACTGTTTAAAGGCAACAGAAATTAAAACACTCGTGGCAAGGCGAGCGTCTCTTGGGGCATTAATTACAGACAAGTGAGCGCAGAGCAAAAAAACCAACAGAAGATCTGAGATAGAAACACAGAGACCAAGTAATTAAGGATCAAGACTATAAATAATATCTATCTAAGAACTGATCTGACACATCATTGATTTTCTTTCCTTCCTTGGTCCTTTCCAGTAGTACCACTCTGTTTATATGGCAACTCCTAATTACGTCCCAGCCATACCTTGGCTACTGCCTGGACAAACCTTGAGCAGCCCAGACTGCAGAGGGAAATGAGGAACAGTCCAAGAGCTATGGGTTCAAACTCCTGCAGTACCTGCCAATTCTCCTAATGCAGTGACCATGAACCAAAACAGCTGCATGAATATGGAATTGTCTGTATGAACACTTTGACTAAAATCACCACCTTGAATTTGTGCATGCACATGCTTTGTTCCTGCAAACCCAAATGTGACCTAATTACTCTTTCCTTTTTGGTTTTAGTAAATAGCTCTGACAATAATTCTTCCTTTCCAGCTGGTCTGGGACAGCTTCCCACAAGAAAAAAGAATGTTACCTTTTGGTTAGACTGATTCCCATGAGAATGGAGCATGTACTGGAATAATTAAGCACAGCATAACAGATACAGACAGTTTAGAGCTGTTCAAACTCTACTGAAAGCTGGAAAAAAAGCAGTTATCTGTCTTTAAAGAGTGAAGATGGATGAAAAGATGTTTCATATTCTCTGGGGCATCTTCACAATTGGTAGTTAACTGTCACCAGCTCAGAGCAGGACTGGTATTTATTAGTATTTATCAGTATTAGCTCTGCCTAAAGGAGTCTGTGGTTCAGCACTGTCTGTACAGCCAGAACCTCCAGCTGCAAAGGTGAGAAGAGTGAGAAGACTCCAAAACCAGTTTTCTCTAATAGACTTGTGGAACCAGACAGAGGGAATACAGCATTGCATGAGATTCTTCTTAAATTACAACTTCCTCTGTCCTATAGAATGAGCAGCCAGCAAAGATGAGCTTTAGACTACTAGCTGTGTGCCCTAAATCAGAAAAGTCAGTTCTGAATTAGCAGATATAGTCTGTAACATCCTGGCTGAGACCTATCTGTCATTGAGGATAGACTGTGCAACCAACTGAACTGAACCTTTGACAGGAGGCCCTAAGAACCAGGGTGGGTCCACAATATACCTCAAAATATCCAAAAATGTTTTAGGCATTCATCAGTGTGTCCAAGAATGTTTTAGCTGTTGCAATTAGCATATGAGATTTACATATGAGAGAGGCAAGAGAGCAGATTCAGGTGCTAAGAGCTCTGAAGGGGTCAAAAACATTTAAAGAGCCAGAGCATTGCTTGGAGCCTTCCAAAGCAGAAGAAAACACCCCTGAAGCCATTGCCACAAACACTCACTCTCAGGTGCTAAAAACCTGTTTTCTTCAGCTAAAACTGTGTATTTGTATTTTAATCAGCAAAGGCTGGGTGGGAAGGTATGAAATTCTTGCATGCTGTTGAACCAAACAGCACTGCTGGAGTTCAGGCAACACCACAACAATGCTGGGGGCATCTCCAAACAGGGAGATCAAGAGACATGCATAAAATAAGGATGACACATATTTAGAAGCAGCAATAGAGACTCTTTAGCATTTATCATTTCAAATGGAGGTAAACTCAATCAAGTTTGCCAGCTCCAAGTACTTCACCAGCCCCAAGCTCTGGAAGCTGCTGTGAAAGAAGCTTTTGCCTCAGGGCAAAGAAAGAATTAAAAAGAGGAAGAAAACAACCCAGAGGCACTTGAAGAGCAACATAGCTATGATGAGCATTCTTAATCTCTCCAATAGTTGTGAACCACAAGTAAAAAAGACATTACAAGCTGCATGACTACACAACTGTACCTTCTATATGTGCAGCCAAGACAAAAAAAATCCCAAAGCTCCAAGAATTTCTAGTATAAAAGTATGAAGCTTGAGCAGATGTGGACCAAAATTCACAGACAGGATGGAAATAATACACATTTTCAGTACATTGACTTTGAATTTCTCTCCTAAGTATTCCCATATCTGGTACTCCCTTAGCTTCTCTCTCCAATTTAAATCCCCTTCTGCAGAGCAATTTGTGTTTAGATAAATAACAAAATACTATTATTAGGAGTAAGTACTAGTAGCTATGAGAATAATGAGCATTCAGTCACATACCTTTTTTCGCATCCATTTTACCAACTTGTTTTTTTACTCATATTAATACTGACTTTGTCCCTGCTGACTGCTGATCCAGCTGTAGGAATTATTCCAGGTAATTTCTGAGCTCCAGATTTATTGACTGTAAGGTAACTACCACTATTTAACAAGGGAGTCTAAAAAAACTGCAAAACAAAGTAAGGAGGATAAAAGTAGGGAGCAATCGTGTTCAAAAAAGCCTTTAAGTCTTAATGGAAAATGTCAACAGTATTAATTAACCCCCAATGTAAGGTTAAAACTTTGCTGCAACAAACACTGCTCTAAGCAGTGAAATATTTAATGTGGAAAGCAACTTACTCCCAGGAAGTGGCACTTTCTTATAGAAAGAACTGATATAATTTGAGCTGTTGTGCTCCTACCACAGGTCTTGCCTTGTCCAAACCCTTCCTTGGCAGCACATTCCCAGGTATATTTCTTGCTTGTGTGTGGATACAGTACCGTGGTTTTCTAAGTTAAATTAGCAGAAGTGGACATTTACAAAGAGAATGATCAATTTACACATAGGTGTTTTGTCATTCAGCAGTGACAGCTACTCCTTCCCATCAAGTACTGGTCTGGAAGCGCTTCTGAAAGAAAAAATTGAGTTAAGTGAATTTAAAAACCCAAAAACTTAAAAACACACATCCCAACCAACTCCCCTCCTCAAAAAAACACCCCCAAAACAAATTACCCAACCCAGCAATTTATTTTTTTTGGTCAAGTTACGTTTGAAATGTTCTGTGAAAGGCCAAATCTACAAATTTCAGGAATGAGAGCAAATTCTACATCCTCTTTCTCCTGTGTTCTGGAGATTATGTGCTGCTCACATGTAAGGACAGCAAAATGCTGACTGCAACAGAGTTCACCAGGAAACACTTCCTACAGTCATGTAACCGTGGATTGAATGGATGCAATCCACATCATGCAACTGTGGATGCAAAACACAAACTAGGAATAAACCACTTCTCTACACTTCTAACTTGCTGTATTTTATCCAGGAATAGATTATTGCTAAAAATAAAGGAGTTTAATAGCTGCAAGCCAACCACCTACTTCAGAAGGCAAGGAATGTTGCCAAGGGAGAATTACGGCAATGTTATTCCACCACAGCACTTTCAAAAAACAAGCATTAGAAAATATGAATTAAGCTAAAACACAGCTTTCTCTCCAGCCACAGCAACACATGACTTTTTATATAACCTTAAGACTCCCAGTAACTGCATTAACTCCTCCTCACAGGGAAGAAAAAAAGAAAATCTGACTTCTGGATTTTGATTCCTCTTTTGCTCCATAAAAGCAGAGGAATAGTGAAGCAAAAGCATCCTTTGTTCCCTTTCTGTCCCTGTTGATTGGCCTCTTGTACCTCAAACAGTTCAAGCTGTATTAAGTCATAACCTCTTCTTACACAACTGATTTTTGTGGAGAGCACAAAAAATACCTCTCACATAAGAGATGACTGAATGCCCCTGTTATTTTACTCTTACTGATAGCATTTTTCTCCAGCTGGACAGTAGGTCTGAAGACCCACTCAACACTACTTCATCTGAAGCGAACTTTAGCCTACACAAGATGTATTTTCTGTACAAACAGCAGCAAACAAGACCTTCAGACTTTTCACAAGGAAGATAGAATCAGTAACATGATAGAGAAAGCTATGACAGTAGACATGTAATGGAGGCAGAGAAAAGTTTCTAAGATCCCATAGTAAGTGGCGTACATCTATTTCCTTCCTATTGTTAAGAGCTGGCTACTCTCACACCTGCCACTGCTGTCCCTGCTCCATTTGTTTCACTTTGCATGTATCAGTTTTCCTTAGGTTTTTTTTTGCACCCATTTACTCAGTTTTTTGCACCAATGTCCTCACACTTCACAGCCTATTAAATGAAGGCAACTGACATCAAGCATTCCCACCTCAACTATCCACTGCTTCCCTGTGGTTCTGGGTCATGATTCAGCTTTGCTCTGACCCAACAAACATGAGGGTTGTTCTTCTACTCTGATGCTAAGTTTTAGGTAAGGCCACACACAGAAAATTGATACCAAACTGAGCCACAGAGAGACATCTCGAGTGTTCTGCATTCTGCTGTCTGCTATGGTTACCAACAGCCCATAAATACATGAACAAACCCTTCCACAATGAGAACAGCTCAGGCTCACAGCAAACCAGAAATAGCAGCATGGGAAACTTCACTTAGTTCTTCAAGTGAACTATCAGTAGTGACAATCCAGGCCTCCTAAAAACAAGGCAACACATTTAGGCCATAGAGTCAACTAGAACTGGTAGCAATACACTACCCAGACCTACAGAATCTTCTAGCAAATGCTTGACACAGAACTTAGTGACCAATGAAAAAAGAAAAATATTTCCTTGGACTGGTACAAAATACTGATTTTTTTCAGAGCCACTGAGAGAAATTAGATTTAGTCTACAGCACAGCAATTTTTCATTGTTATTCCTGAACACACTATGTGAAAGTACGTGGTTCCCAAAGCCAGGTACTTACAATACAGTTAAGATCACCTCCTCCAAACAGATTCCATTGTAAAATTCAACATTTTCGGGAGTTCTGCTTGTAGCTTCTAAGGAGTAAAATAAATCACTCCAAGCAAATAAGCAAGAACATTTTATTGTGACACTTGCAGCTTTGCCTTTCTCAAGTAACACAGAGTTCTCCCAAATGTCTTTACCAGCCAATTTAAATGTTTCATCTACATCTGCATCACTAGTTTAGAAAATTTCTCTAAGATCTGCATATTTCTGACTGATTTAACACAAAAACAGAAGCAAAAGAATAAACCCTTGAAAACACAAAAGAGTTGCATCGTGACACATTTATTCTTTAATAGAAAGTAAGAAAAACCTCCCTACTGACCTTTACTCCAAGTGAGGAAAAAGATCAATATCCACAGCTCTTTGTCCCATCTGGTAGGATTTTAAGATCCATCTATGCATGTATAATCACAGAACAAAGTTTTAGCCACACTGAACCACTTAAAAGAGATTTCATGTTCCATAGTTTTTACATGCATTCCATCCTCGGTGTGCTGACTACAGGACAGAGATTCAGTGCACCTACAGTGGTTTCAAATTAAAAATACACCATAAGCCAAATTAGAGAAACATCCATTTGTAACTAATAGAAAGAATCACAAGAAGGTCTCACAACAGTTTCCTAAAACATTAAGGTTCTCTAAATCATAGTTTTGAAATATAAAAATTTCATCTCCCTATAACTGAGATATATTTACACGAACGTTTTTAAAAGACGGTCTGTAATTTAGCCCTAATCGCTGTCATCTGAGCCCCCTTCAGAGCCCTCATCATTGGATGCCTCTGGCTCAGACTCGTTCCCAGAAGCTCTGGCAGAGCCCTCATGGTCAGAGCCCCTCTCGGAGTCTCTGTCGGACTCGGCGCTGCGTGAAGCTGGGCGCGATTCGTTCTCGGAGCCGCCGGAGCCGCGGCTCCTCCCCGACTGCACGGACTCATTGTCCGACTGCTCCGACTCCGAGCGCCGCCTCTTCCTCGGGGACCTGTCACTGTCAGACTCCTCCTCGGAGGCGCGGGCGCTGGACCTGCGGGGGCTGCCGGCCTCGCTGCCAGACTTGTTCCTGTTATCGGAATCGCTATCAGAAACAATGCGTTTGCTGTGCTGCTGCTCCCCGTCCTCAGAATCGCTGTTGCTGTTTCTAGCGTGCCTGTGGGGGAAAATGGTATTAGAAAGTGCTCCCTTAAGCTGATAAATAAAGCAAGACACCAGGATTTGGGTAATGCTAGTGTTAGAAAAATGAGTGGAATTAATTTGCACTGGGAAGGGATGTTGTGAGTACAATGACAAATTTCTCATTTTCTTTGTGTTATCTCATTAACACTGCATTTTCTCTTGAAGGCATGCATTGAAACTCTAAGGTCATACCAAGTTAATTAAGGTTCTTACCCATCATCAGCAATTTTGAGTTTGTCCTCATCAGAAGAATCATCACTTGATGAAATGATGGCTTTTGATTTGATCTTTCCTTTCATTGAAGGAGGCAGACGTTCTGGTTTGGGCTGTATAGGGGGAAAACAAAGAGCTGCTTGTTCATGTGGCAAAGGGCCCAAAAGTAGAAACAAGTTGAGAAAACCAGACATGCTTTTAAAAAATTTTCCGTTTACTATCACTTAATTCTAAATGGCTTTGGAAATATCCTTTTCATCCTTGAAGTAGCAATAGCAACAAGGGAGGAGGATAAAAATAAGCTCTAAGGCCAGTTGGCTTCAAGAGGTTTTGCTGTAATTTTCAACACTAATAAATCTCTCTTGACCAGGGTAATGCTGAACTCCAAATGCATATTTAGAGAGTGATGCAGTTATTCAGGGTTTAACTTACAGCCTTCTTCTTCTCTGCTTTGGGTGGACGTCGCTTTTTAGGCCGCGGGCCGTTTTCATGTTCTTCATCATCACTCCCCTCTTCTGCCTTCTGGGGTCTGGAACAGAAACACATTTTATATGGCATAAAGCATAATATGGCAAAAAACCCCTTAAAAACATACAAAAATACCAGTCTCAAGAAATGTCCAGTTCCTCAAGTGTTACTCCTACTTCTTTTGCAGTGGTTGTTTAAGTCTTATAATGTGTAATGTGTAAGGAAAAAATAACCATGTGACCTCTTTATAAGAGTTTGTTTTTAAACTGTTACAAAAGACTGCAGAGAATTCACTTAAAAACCCTACTACTGCTCAGGGGAAGTCTAATGTTAAATTAACATTAATTAATTAAAGTATCAGCTACCTCCTCCTTTTCTTCTTCTTTCTCTCACCCTCCTCTTCCTCCCCATCCTGTTCACTGCCACTGCCCTTCCTCTTCTTCTTCTTTCTGGAGATGGGCAGATCTTCATCACTGTCATCATTGACAAACTCATCAAACTCCCCTGCTCCTTTCTTGGAACGCTGTAAGAAACACAGACAATACAACCTATTATTCCCATCTCAGTTACAAAGCTACCAGGAAACACTTCCAAAATGGAAATTTAACTGAACATGTTCTGGAAGCGATGAAAATACAGACCTTCTAGAGCCTATGGCAAAGTTGGCACAAGATGGTCTCATTTAGAAACTGATTCCAAATTGGCACATAATAAGAAAATCTTCTGTTATTTTAACAATTGAACACATTTTAGTGTTGCCACCATGCTCAGAACTTTTAAGTGTTATCTTCAAATTTTGACATTTTAGTATTAAACCTATGCAATTTTACTCAGTAGAGCTTAGGAGCTTGAAATTAAGAACCCATGCTCCTGCAAGTGACCATATATCAGAAGGGAAAAATTAAGGAGGTTTAAAAGAAAAAAAAAAAGAGAGATTAAAAAATTCTGTTCTACCCTGCCTCCACCGCCACCACGTTTTTTCTCCTTTGATCCTTCCACTTCACCAGTGAACATCAGAATATTCTTGGTCTTCTCCACATATTGAGCTCTTTGTTCCAGAAGTTTCTTCTGCTCTTCTTTTTCTCTCAGGCGCTTCTCTTCCTGAAACACCAAGGAAGCCAACCATTACCAATGTATTTGCACCCCACTATGGTGATTATAATAGCAGGCACAGAAATGATTTGCTGTCAGGAGACTGGAAAATTGCTTTTTGATGCTGTCACAGCAGAAGGTGCACATGGCAAAAAAAAAAGTCTTTTACAAAAAGTTTTCTACAGAAAAGCCCATGGTAGAACAGGGCTGATGGCAGAATTTCTGGCACATCTGTTTTATTTTCATTATACAACTAAATAAATACAACTGAGGCTATGGGGAAGAAAGAGCATCACCTGTTAGCTGTAATATTTTCAGCTAGCACTTCCTATGACTAAGAAAAACAGCTACTAGGTTCCACCCCAGAGCAGGAGGAGCACACATATTGTTAGTGTGTACACTTATAAAATGTAATATACAGCATTTAGTGAAATAAAACCTGTTCTTTAAGCAGTTTCTGGCGAAGCAGCTCCTTCTCCTGCTCCTGCTTGGCACGCAGCTCCCTCTCCTCCTCATCCTGCTTGCGTGCCCGAGCCACGTGATACTGGGCCTGGCTCAGTAAGTCGGAGCATTGCCTGCAAAATCCAAGGTTCTCAGGTAAGGCAAGGGGGCAAACAGAAAAAGAAATGCTTTTATAAAGTGCCTGCATCACAACATTACATTCATATCCCCAGTGAACCAAAAAAATCAGCTACTTGAAACAGTGCAAAGAAGAGCAGTGCAGATTTTTGAGTTAATTAAAGCATTTTTAGTAAGCTAATTTATTTTCCAATGTATCATTTCAGAACATATTGCTTCACACTTCAAACTTAGCCAATTCATATACAGAAAACCCACACATGAACATAAAAGGAATCATGCCAACCAATTTGGAGAGCTTCAGAAGTATAGTTAATAAGAACTTGTACTTAATCACAACCACCTAATATACCTAACTGGAAAGGTAGGGCAAAATTCAAGCTTAAAAAACTCGAGAGTGTGAGAGTTAAGGTTGCATAAAGTGTCCAAGTCACATGAAACACTGCAGCAAGGTGCTTTCAACACCCTCTTAGTTGATGCCAAATTAACATTTCTTTTAATATTGACATTTTCTTCTCTGCACAAAGTGCTTCAATGATACCCAGATGTACAGTGCAGGATGGCCAACACATGGTATTTGTATGGGGCTATGGAAATCTTACAGGAATGTGCAGAAGTGAAACACAGGAAAAGGATTAAACAGTACTAGAGAGTGGCCCTGCACTTGTATTTCTACTGTTCTAGCAAACTCACAGTTGAAATTTTGAAATCAAGTTTTAATACAAAAAAAAAACAACCCAAACAGGACAAATATACCCCACCTAGAATCTGAATGAAGGATTTGGTTTGTGGGTTGCTTTTTCTGTTTTGGTTTTTTTACCTGGCTTCTGTAGCAGCAAGCGCCAAGTCAAATCTCATCTTATCACCTACTTTACTCAAGTAACTGAAGTATCTGGAGGAAATCACAAGAAGCCAAAGTAAGCAAATATGGCATTACTTACATATTTTTTGCAATTTTGCCTTAAAACAAAACATTTACTCCTGAATTACAAACCTGTAAAACTCAACAGATGAGGAAATCTCACCAATTTCCTCTGCGCCAACACCTTTTAATATGGCACCTTTTAACAGTTAAAAATGTATTCAGAGTTCTCCAAATTTAAAGCATTCTAAAACCATTCTGGAGAGGAAAAATTCTAAATAAGAGTTCTGAGATTTCATTTGCTGGCTTCCACCAGTAAGTACACTGCCGACCCAACAGATTGATTCCTTATCTGTAACAGGCTATATGCTTGAATTCAGCATAAGGGGAGGAAGGAAAACTTGTTTTTCAAAAATCCTTTCAGAAAGCCTCCTTAACCTAGTGACCTTGAGAATAAAGCAAACTTCTAAGTAGATCAGTAAGCTATGATCATCAGTGTTTTGAAAAGTTTCTCCAATTTAAAAGAAAATTACTCCTAACTTTCAAGATTGCCAGTTTCTTCCCATATACCCTCAGACACATTTCAACTGAAGAGTTTTTGTGCCAGACCCAAATTCTTGGGTATATGCATGAGATTCCTTGCTTGAGGTCTAGTCTGTGGAGAGCATTTTCCAAAATTTTTAGTTAATAGGCAAAAGTAAGTTCATAACAAGCTTCTCATTAAGTTAGAACTTCTATCCTCAACATAACAGCAGAGCTAGGAATGCACAAATCAGCACCAGCTACACCTAAGAGCAGAATAAACTGTTGAAAGTTCTGTTCAAGGATGGTGACAACTGGATCCGATTAATCACACTGGTGTCTGCACAAAATTTTATATTACTGTTTTTGAAACAGAACTAAAATATCTCAAATGCACTTAAGAAACCACTTCTGTTCTTAAACTGTGACAATACTTGCCAAAAGGAGGGTGAAATTAGTTTTAAGGGAGTGCCAGTCATTAATTGTGCTTATGTAAGATAAACAGATTTGCTTTTAAGCCTTATATAGTTTGCTTTAAAAGAAGTCATAAAATAGTATTCAAGTTGTACAATAACTGCCAACATATTTTCAACTGTGCATTTCTGGGAAGAAGAGCATCTTGGTCACAGCAATAACAAAACTCTTTGAGAAACACATACTGGCACCTGGTCAAACAAAACTGGTTCCGGAACAAATTCTGAACAGACGGTTTTGTCAGGCCCAATCTTTTGTTTTCTGCGAGAATTACATAGTGCTTTGTAGAAGATGATTGCTCTTCTAACCAGCTTTGTGCTCAATACTGCAAGTATGCTGTAAGGGGACAACAAAATAGATTATAGTGATTAGAAACAAATGATCTTTACCTGTGGGCGAGCTCCAGTTCCTTCACAGCATTAAGCACTTCCTTCAGATTGCTTTTCTCATCTTTCAGGACAGAGGTAGCAAGTCTTTGCAGCACTAAAGCCACATTAAACATGAGGACTGTATCACTTGGCGCCACATGCCTGGCCTGGAAAAAAACCCACGTTTTTAAGATAAGCTACAACATGATATAGAAATGACACACAGAGAACAAACACCATCATTTCAACCCCATACCACCAAATTTAAAGAAACACAAACACCCATCAACTAACAGTAATTTCATTCTGTGATCCATGATGTTCTATATCCATACCTTTAATAAAGTTTGTTTGCACTCCTGTAATTTGCCACATTTAAACAGTGCCCGGGCCAAATATAACAACACTTCAGTGTTTTGATGCTTATAGAATTTTCTGAGACAGTTTTCATACTGAAATAAAAGAAAAAAAAAATCTAAGTAAGAGGTGACAGTGGTTTATTATTTTGGTTAGCTAACTCCAGCAAATGTTTCTAATCCTACGTGTTACTGTTAATATGCCTTTTGTATTTTAAAGAAGTATGTTATGCTACATGGGTGCCTTCTTTTCACTGATCAGAACATTTCTCTCCTATTCCACAGCAAGTACCTGCTTTTTTCTAGAAACTGGCTGCAGCCTAGAAGGATCTGTAGGTCTTAAATACAAAAGAATACTTTTTAAAGTTCCATTTACTACAACAAAGTCCAACCAACACAACACACAGTATAGGGGGAAATAAATGATCTATTTTCTTTATTCATCTCAGATATATTACCAATTGAAACATACGTAATATAGTAATTCCATATATCTGATTAATTAGTTAAAAAAAATCATCCAGACTTTCCAGATAACTCAGTATCAAATTTGTTCTGTCCACCCAGCCGAGGAACTTGGCCATGCCAAGGGATACCAGTTCTCTAAAGTGTAATAGATGATTTGTTACCATAACTTCTGTGGGTCTAGACTTAAAGGCTTAAAAGATACTAAACTTTATAATTTTCAGTAAAAAGCACCTTCTGTTTGACATATTCTTTTCTGAAGGAACCCTTCACCCTCTCTAAGTCTTCAAAATATCAAGAAATACAAAGTAAGTTTTATTTGCAGCTCAAAAACAGAAAAACTGCCCTGAACTCTAACACCTAAGGTTGTTACTCTTGGATCTCACTGTGTTGTGAGCACAGAGTTTTCACTCACCTTCGGCATCAGAGATTTTGTGTTTAGCTCAAGCCTGCCTCAGATTTGTATGCTTTAGGGTAGAGAACTCAGTAGCAAATAATTATTGTGGCTGAAGTAAGCTGGGCTAGTAAATTCAATTTGTGTCCCTTTGAGTCCAATGTCAAGTATTTCACATTGTGACTGCATAGCAGAACCCAGGGAACAATAAAACACTTCAGTAAATAAACACATTTCTAATAATAACTTTTCTTAAACAACTTAGCAAACGAGTAAAATATTTTTTCTCCCAAACTGATAGGTGAAAGTGATACCCACTTCCCCACTGTAATTCCTTGTTTAAACAATTGCTAAAATGAAATTTTCATTAGGCTTTTTGTCAATAAAAATAGACAAAGTGCTAAACAAACAACAGACCCCATTCAAGCACAACAGAGTGAATGTGACTGTGTTGCCAAAGCTCACTAACAATAGTTCACCGGAGGACAGTGACTACTGAACTCCTGATCATGCAAAAGAAGCCCAGTAACACTTCTTTATTAAGCATCACAAAAAGCTTCAGAATAGCTCTCAATGAAGTGTTTTTGAGCCTCAATAAGACTCATCTTAAATGACACAAGATTGTTCTTAGTTTCTGTCCTGTTCAGCATATGCTGTGTTTTTAAGCTTATTTGTATGCTTTTCATCAGCTAATTGAGACAATTGACTCAGAATAGGTTGACACTTGAACATTTACTTGCTTGGGCAGGTCAAGTCAAACTAGCTGATCTCAACCGATTTCTTACAACATGAATTATTTTGTGATTTTACCTTTGGTGAGTGAAATTACAGCCCAGTCAGCTTTTAAGACAGCTCTTAAAGTATTCATGCGGTCATGTACAAGAACAACAATAGGAATTGTTGCTATTTAAAAGAAAATCCCAGCAGCAAATTGTATTTACTTACTTTGGAAACATCTGAATGCACATCACATACAGTAACAACATGGACTGAAACCCTCTGACTAATAATTCATTTCACAACCAAAACTCTAACCCTGCTACCAAAAGAAGTATAGAAGCTGATAGGTGCTTTGCTACCCCTCGCCCACATTTGGCAGCCTGTTACTAAATCTAGACTTGACAGCCAACAGCTTGTTAGAAATAGAACTAGAACCTGCTAAAACACTGCTCAGAAACTTTCCCAGCTGCCCTGACAACAGAAAGACATCTAGAAGTCATCTATGCCAAGAGAGGAGGTAGTTCAATGCGGACTGTTACCATCTGCACAGCACTGATGTACTGCTTCTGCTCTACGTAGATATGTGCCAAATTCAGCCACACATCGCTGATATCTGCTGTGGCCTCTCTCACTTGGGCAAAAACATCACGAGCTTCACGGAAATATCCTTTATGCGCCAAGACAGCTCCTGAGGGGAGAGGAATATGGACATTGTGACCTTCCAGGTTCATGCACTGTGCACTCCTACCACAAGTGCCTCAATAAAGTGCCCCTTCAAGAACTGGCACAGCAGCCACTTCCTGGGCTCCACTCTACAGTGCTCAGGCCCTGAAAAACCAATTCTCTATTAAAGCATGAAACTTAAGAATATCATCACCTCTGAAGGAAAACTAGAGTCTGATATTCACCTATGCCATTAGCAGCATACAAATTCTTTGGGTCATTTCTGAGGACTTGCTTGTAGATGGCTAATGCACGGTCTTGGTGACGTTTCTCCTGCAGAAAGAAATGCCCCGATTCATCACTCACTTCTACAGTGGGGAATTAGAAGATCTACCCAGAGGCTTTATGAACTAGAAGATGCCAAACAGACATCAAGAAGAGGCTCTGAATAGCTAACAACATGCAAAAAATAAACAAACCAACCCACACACAGGGTAGAGAGATGCCCATTACCTTTTCTCTGTCTCTTGTAGGTTGATGAAGAGTCTGCAACCAGACATTGCCAAGAGCCAGCATGGAGTAAGTATCATTTTGTGTGGAGGGCTGCTTCAATATTCTTTCAAATTTCTTCTGTCCTGGACCCCATTCTTGTTTAGCCAAATGAAGATTACCAATCAGAGACCAGGCATCTGGATGATCCTAAATAAAAATTCACTCTAAGTTACAAAAGCACTCTTTTTCTTTGCAAACGCTCTTTTCCAAGAATAAAGTGTTACTCTTCTTAAATGTAATTCCATAATCAAAAGAACCCCAAACAAAACAGAGAGCAGATCTGGCAGCTATCTCTTCTTCCCCTAGTTTATGTGAACAAACAAAATAAAAACACAAAAAGAAGAAAATTAAACTTTAAGGTAACTTAGTATTCAGAGAGTTTTAATGTTAAACACTTATAGGTTTACAAACCTGATTTATTTGAAGTGCTTCTTTAAACCAATCAGAAGCCTCATAAAAATTCCCTTTATCCCTGGCCATAGCTCCTAAGCGCAAGTAGCCTGAAAATAATAATAATAATAATAAAATAATTTTTTTAAAAAAATCAGGGAACAGGTTAAAGTCATCTTGAACAAAGAAAATATTGTCCACACATGAATTTCAAAAGAAGTCTTACTCTTGATCAGCTAAGGACAGCAAACACTAAGACACCTTTCACATTCCATTCACAATGAGAAATATGACGTGAAGAGGAACTTGCACCCATGATGGCCATACAAAAACTGCAGGTTTTGAATAATTAAAGTATTGTAAATGTGTTAAATTGGCTTCATAAGTTAAAGACAACTGAAAAAACACAAAGAAATAAGGATCCATCAGTTACATAATTCTCCTCCCTCCACTTTAAATAGCTCTCCCATCTCCACAAGCTTTGGGAAGGGTATCTGCAGGTGACAATGGAAAGCAAGCAGGGAAAAGACTACAGATGAGGCTGGGGCATGATGTGTGCTGCAGCTTGTGGCAAACAGCATAGGTGAGCCCCAAAACTACTGTGAAAACAAGGGAAGACAGACATAAGGAGAGCAGAAGACACTGTCAACTCAACCAGAAGATTTTTGGTATTAAAAGTGTAGAACTGAAATACCAAATGTTTCTTACAATCAACGTAATTTGGATGTTCTCTCAAAATGTTTTTATAGAGCTTTTCTGCTTCATGAAATTCACACATGGCCTCGTAGAGCCTGGCAAGGTTGTAGGATGTTGTCACAGAGATGGCATTGTAGTAATGCTCATCATGCTCAGCCTCTGCTTTCGCACGATCCAGTGACGCCAAGAAGTATTTCTGAAGTACAGAAAGGAAACAGGAATGAAGCACTCCAGAACATCCTCAAATATCCTCCAGAATATCCTGTGTGATCAAGGAACACCTTCCAAACTGTGAGTAACTGCATACCTTTGCTTCTCCCAGGTTTCCTAGCCTGAAGTGAAGGGCACCCACATTATTCAGGATCTCTGGAGGGACATCAGCCTGTACTTTCTCCTGCAGAATGCGTGTGGCTGTTCCATAGGCTGACAGAGCACCCTTTGGAAAGAAACAGCAAGTGGATGAAAGAAAGAGGAGAATGAGCTCTACAGGCTCTTATGAAAAGCACACACATAATTCACCAAGTGTGTATTAATAATACCTGTATATCAGTCTGTTCTAGAATTTGGGCTAGCTCAATCCATGCCTCTACATCATCAGGATATTGTTCTGTGACTTTTTTTAAATGCCCCTGAAAAACAGCAGAAGATAATTATGCCACTTCCAATGACACATAGGCTGTTTAAAAAAATAGAATAAGAGTGAAGGCATTAACCTTAACACTAGAAAAATACACCACACTGCAAAAGCAAACGTCCTAAACATCTGCACAGTAATAAATCTGCATTAGTTTCCTTCCTTCATTATTCCATTCTTCTGTAGAACAGAACACATGCTTCAAGTCTTAGAGAAGCAAAGGCTATTACATCAACATAAAAAGCTAGAGAAATGTCTAACATTTCTTCCATTTACCTACCCAACATTAGATTTAAAATACCTTTCATTTTTTGAAAAAAAGCATGACTGTCTTTCCAGATAAGCCAAGACAAGTGCTTTCTGGAAATCACCAGCTCATTCACTGTTTTCAGGAAATCATGAGCTAACTTCCCATCTTCAGAGGATTTTTTATATATATGGAAAGAATTCTGCCCTTTTCATGTACCAAATAGAGACATGAAGCTGCGGGTTCTCTAAATTCCTGGACATGCTTTACCCAGAGCCCAGTGTAGTCTCAGTTCTGTCCAGAAGTCGTGACCCTTCACAGACAGGAAGATCCCTCATGACAGCCCATATGAAATATTCCATGTCTACAGCCACCCAGCCCTGAGCCACCTTTATTCAACTTAAGGAACAATTTGATTTCAAGTCTGATTTCCAAGTTCTACTCTTGAATGTAAACACATGATACTGGTGGAAGGAAAACTCACCTTTGCAATATCCCGTTTCTCCTGGTCTTCTGAAGCTGCATAAAGAGATCCAAGGATTTTCATAGTCTCATAATTGTTAGGATAGGCTTTCAAAACTTTTTCAAAGCATTGTGAAGCATTCTCTTTGTCTCCTCGATAAATGTACATCTGACCCAATCCAAAAAACGGAAGTACGAAAGAGGATGAGGCAAACTGAGTGGCCTGGTAATAATACTGGAAAGCTTGATCATAATCTTCCTAATTAAAAGGAATTAAGTGAAGAACAATCAGTGGTTTAAAAGGCAACCTTTGCATGAACTTTTATAACAGACTTTTAAAAAATGTGAGCTCAAAGAGTTTAATGAGTTTTTGAAAAACTGCTCTACCTGCACGTGAAAAGACCTTGCCAGCTGGTAACAGCTCTCGGCCTGCATCGCTTCCACTTCTGTGTTATGGAAAGCATGAAGAGCCAAGTGTTGAACTTTACCATAGTCCTGACAAAAGAAAAAAAAAAAGGAAGATGAGTGAAATTTTGAAGTCTTCACTTTATTTATGGTCAAGCGATTTTATGATTTAAACATGGCTAGCTGGAAAATGTAAAAAAGCTTTAGCCAAGAATGGTAGAGTGAGGAGGGGGAAAAACAAAGCAACAAAAATCCCAACCAACCAAAAAAACCAAACCCAAACATCAAAAACTCAAACCCCTTTCAGGACACAAAGTTGATTTTGATTTAAGTAAGTGTACCTTTTCTTGGTTTACTTGAGAAAGGTTTATACAAAATTCAGGCCAAAAACCTCACACTTGTTCATCTAGATTAACAGATATTAGGCACCTGATGAAATGTGTTTCAATCTAACATCAGAATTCTTACTGTTCAGAGGTTATCAAGCATTTGACTGTAAAATTTCAGCAATCTCTTACCTTCTTGAAAAAGAAGTGATTAGCCAAGTGATTCAACACCATTGGATTACTGGGATCAATTGTGTAAGCCCTAGAGAGCAGTTGAACACCATTCTTGATGGAATCAGCCTAAACGAAACATTGACAGGTATCAGCAGCACCTCAATATCTGTATCTTATTACCACCTTCAAAACTATTTTTCAGTCTAGGCTGCTCAGGATTTCTGACATCACCATACTGAGCTAACAAAAAAAAGTAAATTCTGCTACCGGCTTTTCTTTCTGTGGCATACAGGTGGAAAATGGGAAATGAAGCTACCATACAGGGATGGAAAAGGGCAGAGCAGGACTTTCAAGGAAAAAAAACCCATAAAAAATCTAAAAGACTTAGTCTTGATGTCCTGTGACATGTCACACTCACAGCCTGACAGTCTTCCTTCTGTTCCCTCTACTGTTCAGTGCCCCCAGCGCCTGTTTGGTATAGATTTTGATATTTTATCCAATTCATTCAACAGTGGAATGAAGACAACTTCATGTTCAAATTCTAAACAACAACTTTAGATCTTTTTTAAAAATCAGTACAAGTTTGAGGTGTTTACACAGGAATATCATTGCATCAACTTAACTCTTTTCTAAAGAAACTTTACACCTTAAAGAAAGCTTTCTATGGGTAAGAATGTGACCTATCTAAAAGTTCAAATTCTCAACTGATAAAATACTGCTCTTTATTTAGGACAACCATGAAATCTGTATCACAAGCATGTCAGCTTATTTCTGGAAAAAACCACCAAAAATGCTATCAAGAAATCATCTAATGGCTGTGCTTTACTTTGCAATTATGATGAACAGAAATCTGTCTTATTGAACAGATTAGATTTAAGAGATTAAAATGTAACATGAAGGCAGCTAAAAAATCAATTTCAGTTTGAATAGATGCAATCTTTCCAAACCTAGCATAACAACACACCGGGATAAGGAAATACTGAATCATTCCTGCCTTCATTTTCAAAGGTTAATGTGGTTTATAATCACACTGTGCATTTGCCCAAGTTCTCCAATAACTTCAGTCTCATGTCCAACTTCAACCAAATCCAGTGGCTGGGTAGAGCCCCCAAAGCTCTAAGTGCTTTAATTTAAGAAAAACATATCAGACAGAGCTCAATGAGAGCACAATGTGATCTCAGCCCTGATCTGACATCATAACATCTTCTAGGAGGAAAAAATTAGAACTATCTAAGCACAAAAAAATACCAATTAGTTTGATACTCAGAGAGACTCTTTTCCCCAGAGTGTTCTTCCTCCCCTCTGTCAACTCTTCTATGTTACACTAACTTTTACTACAAAGCTGTGAGAACAGATTGAAGTAAAGCACAGATGATGTATTTCTTAGAAAGAACACAAAACATCTTTGAGAGGCTCAGCTTTTAATCACAGCTTTTTGAATCTTCAGGTGAGTGAGTTCATCCCTTAACTTCAGTCAAAAGATCTTCAGGAAAAGAAAAAGAAAGATACCAAATATAATTAATTTCTCATCTGTGGAATTTACTAAAATTTGACTTTAGAATATTTTTTAATATTCTTTAGAATATTTTTGGTTCTCTCTGTAGTTTTATGAAAAAACTTCTTATGCCCACTTTTTTATCTCTTAGTTTCTTCATGGAAGTATTAACAGGGTTTTTTTTTCCCCTCACAAAGTAGTAAACCAAGAAATTTTCAGACATTACGTGCTAACAAAAGATTTTTCTAGGGAACTACAGAAAGCAGCACACTAAATTTTAGCCACATACCATTATGTAACAATATTTATTTTTTAAAAAACACTTCAGGGTCTCATCCTTCAGTGGTAATATCTGAGATGGTTAATCCATGCTAAGGAAGTTATGATCCCAACTAAGCTATATTTGCATGTATTTTTCTAGTGATACAATACCTAGAAAGGTGGATCACCACTTAATGGTACTTTCATTAGCCCAGTTAAAATTTCTTCCTGCCTACTCCTTGGCTTACCATGCAGCATGCATGCCTGAATGTAACTTTGAAACTTGTTTGAAAATTTGCTCTTAACTCCCAAATTTCTAAAAAACTTGTTCTAAACTCCTGAGAGTATGTCTTTTATCTTGACCTTGCTTCACATACCTCACCATGGATTTTTATTATTTTAAATGAAACAGTTAACCTAGCACTGTTTTTTCTGTACCTAACTCTTCCATAAATAACAGAATTGAAGACTTCTAACAACAGAAGAAAGCTATTCAGAATGTGCTGCTCACATTCACAACCAAATATCTATAATATTGTTCAATAGTAACACAGACTTAAAATTATTCAACCATAAAAGTTATTACCCATTTTAAAACCAGACTAACTTTGAAAGGATAAAAAATTTGCTTTTTTCAGCTAAAAGAAAGTAAACTGAGCATGGATTCCTGCTAAGTCAGACCCACCTCCTTATTATTGAGTTCCAGAACAGCGAGTCCAACCAAGGCTCCGACACACTTGGAATTGAGCTCCAGAGCCCTGCTGAAGGCCAAGCGAGCTTTTTCCAGCTTGTTCAGTTTCACAAAGCAGTGGCCCATTCCCAACCGAACCTCAGCTAGAGAACAACATGACACCACTCAGAATCACAAAGTTTCAACTTTATGCCTTTTTGTTCACAACCTGGAGTGAAAGCAGAATTTTTCATAGTTCCTTAAAGCCTGTAAGGCCATCTAACAATCTGCTGTTTTTCAGGGCAGCAGTTCATACTTGGCTGGCCACAAAATGAACTTGAATGTATTAGTAAAACTTTATTTCTTCATAAACCCCAGAATACTGATCTATCTCCTACAGACTCCACTGCCAAACAAATAAAAAAATTGCTTTTATGGGAATGTATTAAAAAATAATAGAGAAAAACATTTAAAAATTGCCAGATGGAAGGGCTGGCATTTCTTAGGCAAGTTAAGTTCACCCCAAACTAGCAGGTCTTCAGAATAAACAAGTTAGCTGGCATTTCTACTCAAATGATCAACTGATTTACGTGCTGTTTATCACCCTCCAACTTCCATGACCAAGTACAGATGGACTAATACAGAAAAATCACATCATGCTGCCCTTTCAGACTCCTTGTGATCTAAGAGTACAGTGAATTTCTAAACAGTGGTTTCAAACCTGTGTCTGTTAGAAAAAGGGCAGCAAAGGAAAGATGCTTGTTGAAAAGTAAGGCCTTTGTAGCAATCATTCTTACGTTAAAGCAGACCACAGAACACACATCAACTTTGCAATAAACCTTTTCTCAGACAGGTTATGGCAAAGTCTATAACATCTCTCAAGAGACTTTCAGGTACTTATGATCCTGATGTAAATACATTGAACTAATGTATCTAAACCTCATGTATCGTTTCTATAGCCACTAAAAATCACATTCCCAAATTTTTGCATGAAGAAAATAATACATGACCAGGAAAACTCACATCATGCACTGTACATAGAATTTTGCTTTTTATGGTTTGTTTCAGTACTGTTATGTTATTTCTTAAGCCTTATTCCAAGACCTTACAGAGAAAGAAATTCTGCAAGAGTCTTGAACAATTCCATCCCTTCCCATACAACTTTAATTTCTCTTATGTGCAAAATCCCATTTTCTAATACCTCTTTAAAAGGTAATATGTAAAAAACCCCCAGTATTTTCCTACATACAACTTCCTTCTCTAAATATTAAGAAATACTTCAAGTCAATGAATGCCAAATCCTTCTAATGAGGGTTGGGGTTCTTTTGACAGATAGAGACCACAAAAATGCCATTTGAATTGGAATTAGGAAGACCTGAGTTAGTTTGCAAGCACAGCAAATACCTCAAGTAGCAAACACTTTCTGTCTTACCTGGGCAGCCTGGATTGGTACGCAGTGCTTTCTTGTAGTAGGCAAGGGCTCCTCTGTAATCCTTCTTGTTGAAAGAAATGCATGCCTTACCTGTTAGAACATACCAGGAATAAAACCAAGATTATAAACCAGAAGCTCAAGTATTATTTGGTTAACTTGTGCTGTGCCCATTTTCAAAAGTCACTTGAAAGGGTCTTAAGTTATTAAAAACTAACAGAAAATTCAGAAGACAACTTTTATTACATTTGATGATGTCAAGTATATGAAAAAAGCAAACATGAAAACACAGTAAATTTATGTTTCCATATTTTTCTGCAGACACTTAATTCCTCATTGGTCCAGAGGAAAGATACTTACTAAGACTAGTGAAGAATTTAAATTACAAGTGTTACAGCCTGTTGATCCCTCACTAGTGGTAACTTTACCCTTAACAGAGTGTCCAGCTTAATTGCTACCATCAGGGAAGCAGAAACAGCTGGACTGGATGTATGCCCATGGGTCTCAGAAGATGACAGCTAGCACTGCATTCTTCCTAGCTCTTCCACCCATGTGTACTTCCCAAATTTGAATTAGTCTCTGCCACGTGTGTCTTGATAACATTCCTTCTACACACAGCCTCTTAAGCACAAAATTCATTCCAAAACTCAACAAGAGAGACCAGGTACAAATATCCATAAACTCGTACCTAGTAGGGCAGGAATATTATTTGGAGACTGGTTGAGCACGAAGTGGAACTGAGCATCAGCTTGGTCCATCTTATCACCTTCAAGCAGGCAAAAGCAGGCTCTTCCCAACAAGTGATTCTAGACAAGGAAAAGAATTTGCAATACATTTACCTTTGTAAAATATAAAGTTTGGACTACGTGAAAGATTTACTGCCTTATAATGCTTTTTACAATTAAATTATTTCTCTAACATTTATCAAGCAAGAGAATACCAATCCTTCCTTCCCAACCTCCAAAGCTGACTGAAGTACTTCTATCAGGTGTGCCAAGCTAGAGAGAATTATTCCTGGTAGCACCACGCACATTTCAGATACAACTGTTGCTTACTTTTAAAGCATGAGCAGTTTCTATCTTCCCTCTAGTGAATCAATACTTGTTTTCTTTACAATCACTAATTTACAAAAATGGTTTCTCCAACAGATATCGGTTTTACCTGATCATACATGATGATTTTGTCAGCCATAGTGTACAGCAGGGTGGCCTGGGTGATGAGCTCCTTCTTGTTGTCTTTGTTCTTCTCCTTCCGAGCCTGCTGTACATAGTAGGCTGCCAGAGTGTCCAGACATGTCATCTGATCTTTCTCGTGGTCTCTGTAGTCCAGGTTGCCATCGATGCGAGCAGCTTCCAGCAGCTTCACAAAGTCTTCTGTTTTGCCTTGCTTGTAGTATTCCAGCTACAAAACACAGTTTGAGCAGACAACAGCACCCCAGTGAGTACATAACATTGCAAGCTGATGCTTTAGATATCACACACACTCTTGTTTTTCCAGAATGTGGGCTAAAGAAGAAATAAATGTAGGTATCATCAGAGAAAGGTATTCTGATAACACCAAGTATTTTTCTGTCCTAGAATCATTGAATGGTCTGGAATGGAAGGGACCTTGAAGATAATCTCATTCCAATCCCCCTGCCATGGGCAGGGACACTTTCCACCAGGCCAGGTTGCTCAAAGGCCCATCCAACCGGATCTTGAACACTTCCAGGGATGGGGTATCCACAACTTCTAAGGGCAACCTGTGCCATTGCCTCACCACCTTAAAACATAAGTTTATGAGCTATTTATAAATGAAGAATCCACTGGTCTTCCTCTTTGAAATTCTTTGATGTTTGAACATTTAACCATACTTTCCGCAGTATAGATGCTGCCCCCTCCTTTATTATGAAGCATGTAATCAAAAGGCACAAACAAGGAAAACTATGGATTGAGGGAAAAAAAAAAAACATAGAAAGCAATCCTCAAGAGGCATTGTTTCAGGAAAAAGAGATGAAATTAAAATCCTAATATGCACATATCAATCAGAAACATCTGGCCTAGAATCAATGACTGAATGACCCCATAAAGTTCCTGTTTGGAACTCAGTTATCCCTGGTCATAAGAGTATGGAAATGGAAATTATGACCTGATTATGTGAATACAGCATTTAAATACACAATTTGTATCTATACTGACCGCTAGGGCAATCCATATGTGCAGCTGGGTGTGTTCCTGTTTCAATATACTTATAACTTCATCACCCTCGGGCAACTGATCGAAGTCAAGCTCGATAACCTAGGACCAAACAACACAGATCATCTTTTCACAAAGTTTTAAAAACATCATCTGTCATTGAGTTCAAAGGAAATTGGACCTATCAGAGCACAAAACATAAATAATTATTTGTGTTTAAACAAGGTTCTGGACAAAGAAAGGAGAGATAATACATTGCATTCTGTACAAGATAAAGCGATGGCCTCTCTTTAGAGAAAAGACAAACCAATGTTTGGGATACAAGTGAGGGAGAACAGGCAGAGATCCTAATTCAGCTTCTTTCACTATGGACTCCATGCTCAGAATCAGCTAATAATCAACATGACTGAACACTGCTGACTTTCTAAAATTTTTCCTACAGGTAATATAGAGATCTAGCTTAGAGACAAAATCTTCCAAGTCATCCGCTGTCAGAAGATCAAAACCTAAGACTTGGATTCCTGAAATTTTTTAAAGTCATCTTTATGCCCTAGGAAATTAAGAGACTACTGAAGCAGCTGAATTGTTGAATATTCACAACTGCAGATATAACCAGCAAATGACATCAAGAACTTTTCATCATTCAGGCATTGTTTTGTGAGTACTAGTCTCCCATGTCGATCTAACCTTCTGATATTATAAAATAAGGAAAAAGAAACAGGTACTGCCATGATGGGATATTTGGGAACACAGTTTAACAGCTTGTTAGTTAACCTTAGTCAGCCATGCTGACTTTAATAATTAGTCATCTGCATTACAAGCTAATTCTACAGCAAGAAAGAAGTGCAGTTGTTGTACCCTGATTACCAATGCTGGGACTCCTCTGTAGGCTGAATTAGAGCAATATAGTGCACTTATAGTTATGGCTTATAGTTTTGACTATCCAAGATTTTAGAGTACCAGCAAAAATATTCCTGCTTAACTTTTGCTACTTTTAGTTTTGCGTTTGTCTTGCATACTACCTCCTGTTTGACAGATAATGGCCCTCATTCATCAACTAAAATAGATATGAATGAGAAATAGATATTATAAACACAGCAAATAAACATGGAAGTAAAGAGCAGGGGCGAGTGGAAGGGTATTTTATTCATTCTCTAGTGACTAATTCAGAACACTGGGATCCAAGTAGTCCTAGCCTAAACAGCAGCACCAAGATCACAACCCATGTTGACACCTCAGACAGAAATTTCTGTCACAGAAGAAAAGGCCCTTGACACGTTAACTCCATAGAATAAAGTATTTTTGTGAGACTTAAAACCTCAATGGCAACCATATGGAAATTTGTTTCCATAATTACATTTGTGCATATATGAACGTATGTACACGGATATATGTATACGTGTATGCATGATATATGTGTGTGTGTATAGAAGAGTAGGTATACAAATATTCACAGAGGATATTCTTCAACCTGCAAGCATTACGTTTCAACACCTTACTTAGCTACACTATTAACTTAGTATCTGCCATGGAATGATTTAGTGTCAAACTATGCTACGCGCTGCAAACTTCCACATACTTCTCCTGAATCTTTCTAACCTCGGCTTGTGACAGTATAGCTTAAATAAAGGAAAGTTAAATAAGTTTTTTAGCCCCACGGTGAAATAACTTTACAGAGTGGGTCCTCTGCCCTGCCTGTGTCTATGCTCTGCTAGAGGAGCACCAAAAATCCCTGACAGACCAAGGCGCGGCGAGAACGCGGCCGGACACACACCTGTGACCCCGGCACGGCGGTGCGAGCGACACTCGCGCCCCGAGCAGAACCATGGGCGGCAGCGGCGACCCCCCGCGCCCCGCCACGGATCGCCCTCCCTGCCCCTCCCCGCCGCCTCCCCGCGCCCGACTCGCCTCGTCGGTGTCCCGGAGAGGGATCTCGATGGAGCCCCGCGACATCTTGGCGACAGCGCTGCCACGGCCGCCACTCGCCGGGCCGGGGCCGCGCGCACTTCCCCTCACGGCAGCGCCCGACCCGGACGTGCTCGGAGCGGGGCGGGGCGGGGCGGGCCCGGCCCGCCCCCAGGGCGGTGTGAGGGCGGTGCCGGCTCATCCCGACACACTCCACACACCTAGCCCTGGGAATAGGTGCATGAACACCTGTGTAGCACCGAAAGGCAGCGCTGTGTGTTCGTGTGCTAGTAAATCGAGATTTACGTGGGTGCTCCCTGGGCTTTGGAGCACTGCTCCCTCAGGCGGCGCCTCGCCTCACGGCATCTCAAAAGATTTCCAAATAAACACCTTAAAACGTGCGGGTTTCTCCCATCTTCGTGGGAAACCAATGGGTAAATCCAAATTGATATTATCCGACTAGCTCAGCTGATGTAATACTTTCAATGTGTATTTACAATTTTTCAGGCAGAGCTGGGCCAACTATATTCCAGTTAGGTGAGTGTTTTTAATGACAAATACGGACTCTGATAACACTGGAGCCCGATCTGTGTGAGGGACTCAGCCACACGGAGGTGCAAAGTAAAAAAGGAATTACACAATTGGGTTCCTAAATCGTGTTTTTCTAACTATGATGGCAGACACATTGCGTATTTGGATCAACACAGTAACCTATGACCCATCTTGGTCATTTTTACAGCTGTACCAAGTGGAAAAAAAAGGGTAGTTGGACTAAAAGATTCTCAGACACATTTCTACAGAAATGATTTTTAAAAACCCCAACCCCTAATGTTATTTTACACAGCCTATTAAACCCTAGAGCTAACTTGATTTTGTTCTGTAGCTAATCATCCACAAAATACAAAATTTTGAATTAATTGATAGTCACAACTATAAGGCATTAAATCAGTTAATTTTATTTTTTAAATAGGTATGAATTATTGTAATACTATATTATAGTGGGTAATGACTTACAGTGTCACCTGTTTTGTGAAGCCCAAGTAGCATTTTTAATTACTTAGCATTTTGAATGTGATCTTCTGATTTTTCTTTATGTATGCACTGATTATTCTGAACTGAGTCACCTGCTTCAATGCATTGTACCAAATATTTCTTCTACTCTTTGAGTAGATTTCTTCCATAAATACCTATTTTAGAGAAAGGCAGCAGGGAAGCAGAGTGATCTTGAAATTTATGGGAGGAAGTATGCATTTTTTGCACTAAAAACATGCCAGAACCAATGTTCTGCAGAGCCGGATGCTAATTAATAGAGTTGCTAAGCTTTATTTTCTGATTTATAGGCCGATTTTTCAGAAATAAACTACGTTTTCAGATATTTTAGTTAATGATGAAGCTATTTGGATTAAAAAAACAGCTTGTTCCTGAGGTATTTGTTCACCAGTGTCTCTAGAAAGCTAGTTTTCCTCATGGACAGAAAACTAGGTTTAATGAAAGATTTAAAGTGTCAGACCTTAAGAATATTAAGCCAAAGTTAAGGAGGAAAAGCAATCCTTTCTCCCTGGTACAAACCTACTACACATGTTTTAAATAGATTAAAGTTTTATTACTATAGCATTGACTTTTGTATTGTTTAAAGCAGGAAGAGTGCTTTTTTTCCATATACACTCAACAATAAGTCCCTATTGTCTATGTAGCATCTCTTTAGTGTGTAAATTACTGTTCTAGTGAAAAGAGCTGCTTTTTTCACTTTATGAGGGCTTAGAGACATTTCAAGAAAAGAGGCTTGTTTTATCCTGCTGTCTTCTGTTTTTATTTTGTTGAATTTTATTAGGGGAAATTTAATTTACCACTTTTAAACTTGGTTTGTTAAGAAGATCTTGTCAAACAAGAAAAACTTATATTTAAAAAGTAAGATACACCAAATTGAACTTTCACTACAGTAAAAAAAAATTCTGAAAACTTTATTATCATATGGAATTTTAAGCCATTTTTAGGTATGAAAATTGAGCTTAATGAAGCTACTTTAAAATCAGTATTAAATAAAAGACCTCTACCTACCTAACCACTGCTCTTTGCAAACAAATCACCAAGCAATTATCAATTAAGCAATTACCACTTGTGCATGCCCTTAAATGAACAAGCCTCAATTGGAAACGGCTGGGTGGTCAGAGCAGGATATTTTAGTAGCAAAATATCTCTACAGCTGATTTTTAGGATAAAATCTCTGGGCTGTAGGTGGGGCAGGGGCAGAATGCACCTGGGGGAAGCTGTCTGGTGCCATCAGAATTTACTAACCTGCTTTAGGCCCTGACACAATATGTACATCTTGTAGTAAGCAGGTTTAGTAAAGTGCTGAGCAGAGTGGGTAAAAAAAGTGTTTAAAATGGGTTTCATGGGTATAATTTTTTTTTTTTTATTAGACAGTTTAATAGTGTGCTAGTTCCAGAGGCTACTGTATTAGCTGTGTATCTCAAACTTGTTACTTGAGGGAGTCAGGATTTTCTCTCCTGCTGGTAAGGAACGCTGAACAAGGCTGTATTAAATGGATTTTGAGCAATGGTATGGGTATTCTTTTCCTTCAAAACAACACAAGCTGTAACAAACCACAGCTGTAACAATGGATGGTCCTTACTGGTTTATGTTAATGTTTCAGTGGAAGGTGTTGTGTTTTTGCAGACCAAGAAATATTTTTTTGTAGCTACTAAAAGCTGCAGTATTTTATGCTGGATAAAAGAATTAGTAACTTTTATTTCTACTTTTTGTTCATGCTTCTTCAAATGATGGTGTTTGCCTTATTTATCTGATAAACATAATTATGTTCTACTGAGGCAGATGGTCACCTCAATCTAGAGAATTGTTTGTTCAGTTTTTGTTAGATTTTTTCCAGATAGCTGTCTACCACCGCTGTAGTGCATTTAGTAGGTATAAAAGCCTGTTTTTTTAAAAAAAATGAATCAGAGGAACAGTTCAGTCTTGGCTTTGCTTTGCTTCATAGAGTTTCTCTTAGAAAACTCGAGAGAGGCAGCTGTAGGATACAGGAGAGTTTTCTCCTATCCCCAGTGGGGCTAGTGGGAAATGAAGAGTGCCATAAGAAGTTAGCAGTACAAGTGCAATTCTATGAAGTTAATTTTTTTAATGCTGAACTCCTCCCCAACTTTTGAAATATAAAGCTGTTCGTTCAAGTACGGCGCCATTATTGCCACCTTCTGGCAAGCACAGGGATTGTTCCTTACGCGGTCACTATCCAGCTATCCTCTGTTCACAGAGGATTTGGACTCACGCTCTGGAGTTCAATATTTTCTCTGCTTATAGCCTTGCATTTTCCTACTGAAGTCACCCTTTTGGCTTTGGCTTAATGTTTTCCAACATGTCAAACATGTTGCTTGTTCTAGGAAGATGTGATTGATGAACATTGAGTTCTTCAATGATGAATTTTATTTGAATGATAAACACCTCATAAGCAAAGAGTTACTAGGCAAAGGCCCATTATCCCTCCCCCTTCTTTCTTTTCCTGGTAAAGGCTGTTTTTAGGGATTATGCATCAGCATTTCAGGCTTAAAATGCATGTCAGCAATTAATAGGACAAGTGAGGATTACACAAAAGGCTGTAGAGGTATCAGATGACATTGCAGTGCTGAAATCTAAAGAATGAAAGTATCACTGGTTTTTGGTATAGAATGTTTACTGGAAAAATTGGTGTCTTTAAGACTCTAAATATAGTTATACCTAGAGAGAGATATTAATTTTTTATTAATTTATGTATTATGAACTTGAGGAATTTTGCTGTTCTGTATCCTCTCTCTTTTAGAAATACTTAGTTTACTAAAGCTTGCACTTTTTCAGAGGAAAAATGAAAAGAAACAAAAGTTTGAAGTGGAGAATACACTGATTATTCCTTGCCAAAGCTTTCTTCCAAGAGGATGTCTGAGTTCTGACACTACATTCTTTGAAATGAACAGTACATTTCTAACACATTAAATCCTTTTAATGCTTCCATGGAAATATTAGAGGCTAGCCCAAGAACAACTGATGGAGAGCTAGCATCTCCATTATCCTCTAGTCTTTTTGATTAAATTAGTATACATGAAATGTTTGGGGTTTTTTTTGACAGGTACTTGGCCCTAAAATGTTGGCATTTGATAATGGCAATTGTTTTTCATAAAGTATTTAGAATAAAATACTTCCCCTATTCAATAGAACATTACTTGTGTACTGAAAATGGAAAGACAAGACTACAGAATAAATATAGAAGTCTAAGTGTTCTGGTATAATGGTATTTTGGCAAGTGTTAGAAATTAGTGGAGGAACTTAATCTTATTTAAAATAT
The DNA here is from genome assembly GCA_013401135.1 of Cettia cetti. Taxonomy (NCBI): domain Eukaryota; kingdom Metazoa; phylum Chordata; class Aves; order Passeriformes; family Sylviidae; genus Cettia; species Cettia cetti. The sequence goes on along the minus strand of VZUI01038122.1, from coordinate 21,061 downwards.
ATCCTCTTTTTGTTATACCCCTTTTAAAACAATTCCTTGCATTCTGAAATCTGTGCATGCTCTCTAAACCCCAAGTTTTTAGCAGAAAGCTTAAGGAAGGGAAAAACACATTATAGAAGCAAGGACTTGAGTGCAGAAGTCAGTTCCAAAAATAACAATGAGCACTTGTGCTGAAATTCTCAGGAAGGATGAAGCCTGAAGATGAAGAAAGTTTATGGGAATATGTCAACAAATATTTCTCCGTTTCCTGGAGGTGACTGCTTGTTCTAACATCCTTTTCATTAATGTGATTTATTATATAAACTCTATATTGGCTTCTATACGTAGGAATTAAATAGAAAAAAAATTGATTTTCATGTATCTAGCATCCAAAATCGTTTCTCTGATAATTTACTTTTCTTCTATGTCTCCTTTTTTTTCCTCTTACACAACCTTTTCTAGTTTAGTTTAAGTACTAAAAGTGACAATGTTTAAACAGAACAACATCCTTACTTTTTGTGGGCAGAGTCCTATCCTGCCAGATGAGATTTGAATAATCTGTTCAATTTTGCTCCTCCCCAATGTCTCACTAACATCTCTTACTTTTCAGATAGAATTAATTAGTTTTTCTTGAGCACACTAATAACTTTTGCTCCAAAGGAAATGACAAATATATGGGAAAGAAAAGTAATAATTCTAATTTATTTCCCACTCAATATGGAAACTATTATTCTACTGGATCTAATTACTAGTTGTAAAGTAGGAGTATTATCTGTAATTTATTTCATCCCAGGAAGATAATGTGCACTTTTCAAACTTTGCCTTTATGCCAATGATTCTGTGTTATGTCTTAACGTGCATCTTGCTAATAATGCAAAACTATTTTTTATCATCTTACATTGGGGCTAAAAACATTAATCAGCCTGCTTTAGAACTCCAGTGTAATAGCACAATATGTATCAAGCTATTAATTTATTTAAGAGATAAATAAATGTTCTGTTCTGTGTTTTGCCCTAGAACTTGATGTGTTTATGTGCACGTTCTTCTTGGAAGGCCAGGGTCATTTTGTTCTGTGATTTGAGAAGTGGTGTGGACGGATGCCACTCTGGAAGCCTGTTTTCATATCTCCTATCAACATGTGAGTTTACAATCAACTTGATCTAAGCAGAAGCCTGGCTATTTTCTTGAATTAAGGCCTCAGGTTAGAAGAGAACCAGTAAATGTTATCAGCCAGAAGCAAAAGTTATTTTAAGATGCAAGGAGGTACCCTAAGGAATGGTTCACTAGATCATTTGGGACCTATTTCTACATATTGCTTTGAGTAGATGTTCTTGCTCAACTTCCAAAGCCACGTGGCAAGGGGGTAATGGTGTGTGAGCAGCAAGAAGAATTCACTTAAAAGTAGTTTAACTGAGTACCTGTCAAATGCAACTTCCCAAGAGCACGTAACCACACTTAGTGAGGAAAAAAAATGTATGCAGTTGTAAGTTTGCAGGAATTCCTTCTTACAGCATCTTCTAGAATTGGCATTCCCTGATAAATCAGGATGGTTATACTGGGAGATACTGTATTTAGTATTTCCAGCCTGTGTTGTAATGGAATCTAGGCGTAGAAGTATCAAGCTACTACACTAGAAATGCTGTATGGTGAACTGCCTGAAAATTTGGTGGTTTGCACTTAGCAGAACAATATTTACCATCCTCAAAGTGAGTAAAATGGAATAGTGTAAGGAATTAAATTAAATTCTGAGCTGCTGTCATTTGCCAAAGCAGTCAGGTACCGTTGGTGCCCTGTAGTCCTTGCTGCTGGAATTGCCACCCATACTGCAGTATGTTTATAAATAACACCATTTCTGGCTGCAAGCTCAGCCTGCCATGGAAAGTCAAGCTGTGTTTTTTCTGGCTTGCACGTTACCACTAAGAGAGCTACTGCTGGCACTCAGTCAAGAATTCTGTTGATTCAGAAGCCAGTGAAGAAACTCTCAGGACTGTGTTGCCTCTGCAAGTATGAGTAAAAGTTTATTTATATCCGTCAAGTGATTATACATGAATACAGATCAGACCATTCAAACGAAGGAAGGTGCAGCTTTCACACGTGACTCCTCATTATCTCACTGGGCTCTCATTTGCACCTTAGCAGATAATTTTAGAATTCCAGGGTGCATGTATGGTAATTCATAATGTGTGAAAACACAAAACTTCTAAGAAAAACACCTTTAATTAGGTAATAACTAATTATCATTTAGGCATAATTCATTAGCGTTAATCAAATATAAAACAAACAACCAGATTCTCACATTTTTACTCAGATGTACTTCTAATATTGAGTCATTTTTTAACAATGCCAAGCGTTGTTGTGTTTTCTAGTCTTTCTAATCTTAAAAAAGCAGGTTTCTTTCTTAATTTAGCAGTGCCAATTTGTGCAGTAGCTGTACCGAAGGAATATAATAGTGATAATCATCTGTCTGAAACTGTAGTGATGGAAACCTTTCAACCCTTGTGGTGATCAGTCTCATTGCTTAACTTTGCTATTGGGTTTTTCCAGAAAGTTTAGCCTGAATTTCTCTTGCTGTTCTGTTTCATTCAGCAGTACACAGAAGAAGATGAGGGTTTACTTTTCTTTAGTGTAATTTTTATTTTCCATGGGCATGTAAACAGAGCATTTCTTTGTAAACAGATGTTTATGAAAGAATTTAAACACTATGAAGGATATCTGAAATCCTTTGAATTCATGTATGTGCAAATGGCCATGTCACTTCTGCAAATATTTTCCCTAATATCTTACGTCTATTATGAAAATACTCACATAACTTGCCCTCAGAATAGTTCAATCATGGTGATTGCTAATAAGCTATTATTTCTGATTAACTAGGGAATACAGTCAGTTTAGTAGAAACTCTTACTGGCCATTGAGACTGTAGGACTACAAAAGGAAAAAACAGATCTAGAAATGATATGTCTAAAATAAGAGCTAGCACTTCTGCAAAGCATTTCAAAGCTTGGAAATTAGTATAAAAGTTGGGAAAAAATAATAATTTTGCCTAGAAATTAAATTCAAGAAGACTGAAAATTTTGAAGGGAGAACTTTGACTCTCTTTTGCAAACCTTTATAGCAGTTTTAATAAAATTTAATTCTCATACAACTGAGATACTTCTAAAACAGCCAGTCATAATCCTGACAAATGTTTGGAGAAGTTCTGTTGTGTATTGTAATGTTTATTTTGAACATACATCCATTTTGATTGTGTCTTAAAATCAGTTCAGATGTTGCCTTCCTAAACATACTCTGCCAAGGGTCATGACAATAAATGACCAAAATCCTGTCTTTACTGGAGGTTATTATAAGGCTTTTTCTCTATCACTTGCCCAGTTTTGTATATGTAAAACTACAGCTTAGGTAGATGAAGATGAATTGTTGCTAATTCTGCTATTCCAAGTTTGAGAGGTTCTCTATCATGTCCTTTTTAATCTCCTCTTTCAAGTTACATGCATGCACCTGCTGCTGTTGTAGCCAGGGAGGCTGATAGATCTTTTTGGAAGTTTTAATGTGTTCTGGGTAGGATTGATCTGTAGCTCTGAAAGCTTCTGTGAAATATCCTAAATTTTAATGGGAGAGGGCAGAGACCTGCTTTGACCTTAAATATCCAAAAAAAAAAAAATCCAAACTGACCTGGTAAAAGTGTTGATCACTTACACTCTCTGCCCTTTTCTGGCTGAGTATGAAACAAGAACATTCTGCAATTTTCCTTTCTTCATTTGCAGGAAAAGTGTTAACACATTCCTATAACATACCCTCACAACTTTTCCGTGCAAATAACCAGCAGAGGGCACTATTGAGTTATAAATAGAATAATAACACATTGACATTTTAAAAAAAAGTGTTGCCCTGTGTTTTCAGTTTCCATTCGTAGAATCACAGCATAGTTTACAATGAAAGGGGCTCTGGGGGTCATTGGGTCCATCCCTGCCTCAGAGAGCCAAATTCGAAGTTAGATACAATTAATATGGCCAAGGTAATGTGTCTGCATTGTTGGATCATCTACAGATGATCTACGAACTGCAATCAGATTGAGATTTTCTCCAAACCACTCTTATTGCCATTTGTGCGGCTGGATGCAGAACATGCCCAGAGCTGAAGCATAGTTATTTTAAGACCACAAGAAAATTGTTTAACCATTTCGTTTTCCAAAGTCAGTAAATAGGTTTTTGAATGATTGCTCCTTAGCTTTGATAAAAAATAGGCCATCATTGAAAAAAATTGGTTGCACAAGTGTTTTGTCTGTTACTTCTGTAAGGCAAGATTGACCAGCATGGCAATTTCAATGTAGGTGCTGTAGAAGCAGAGTACTGTTGATTTTTTGGTTTTTTTAAATTATGGTTTCTATAGTCTTTCTTACTCAATAGTATGTTTTTCTTTCCAATAGTATGTTCTACTTTACTCTAGAGCTGAGATGGATAGCAACAGGAAGAATTTACAAGTGAGTACTGCTCTGTTTTAAACCCCTTTTTTCAAAGGTGCTTACTGAAGGTGTGGACAAGTTTATAGAAAGCAGAGGCTTCTCCAAATCAGTGAGTTTTAATAAGGAATTTTTTTCTTGTTTTAATATGTCCTAGCCTGTCATCATTACTTGAATTAATTCCAGTTCCTTTTTTCAGTCTAGTTGCTTATATTAGCTGAAATTTTATTGGCTAAAATGGTAAACTGTTGAATTTTGTAGGACACAGCATTTTCCTTTAGCTTATCCAATTTGTGACAAAATTGCAGACCTCCAACTTGAGGAACAAATGTCTGTAATAAAATACCAATCACAGTGCTACTTTAGGGAGTTTGCTGACACTCATCTCATTAAAGACCTTCTGGTATTTACTGAAATCACTGGGATGCACTAATAATTTGTGTGTATATATATATATATAGTTTGCCTTAAAACAAAGGTTTCACTACTCTCTTCAGTCTGAGGAGCAGTGTTGTTACATCTGTCTAGTTTCCACCTTTTTTTTGACAAACTGTTAGTTACAGTATTTATTCATACAAAATATTTGTGATTTTACATATTAAATAGGGCTGTTGAAAAGGGTAACATCTATTTTTTTAAATCCTCTTTTCACTCATAGAAAAGTGAATATTTTAGGTATTGTTAGAGTAACACAAATGTTTGCCTACCTCTATGGATTTTCAACTAGAGCAACTCCTAAAGAGATTTTTAGCCTTTTAAAAGCACTTTCCTCCTCACTTAATCAACTATTTTGAATGCTATTCAGCTAAAATTTTAGCTCCTCTGAGATGCTGAGCTATCCCTTTAACACAAGCAGTGGGGTTAGTGAAATGTGGTTTAGATTCCTGGCAGCTCTCCAAACAAATTAGCTTTACCAGGCAAATGGCCTCCTGAGCCACAGGCAGTTGGGAGTGCTGGGGTGTGTGTGCATGTCCTTGCAGGATTCAATACCAGCTGGTGTGGAATTCTCTGGAGATTGGAAAGGGCTGAGGTGGAGCTGCTCTGTTATCAGCACCCAGCAGAAGCAGGGTACCGGGAATGTTTGGATTGTGGTCAGAACCTGGGCAGGAATTGTGTGCTCTGCAGTCTCTGGTTCCTGGAGCAGCACCAGCCAGATCTTTCTGCTGCTGGTGAAGTGTTTCCTTGGTGTAGCAGTTGGAGGCAGGTCCAGTTGAGCAGGCAGGGTGTGTTGATCACTGATAAGTAGATTTTGTCTTTGATGGATGGGGATGTTTGCCATGTCGGAATAATATAAAGTCAGAAAATATACTCACAACTAAAATAGTGTTTTAAAAAAAACAACCCAAACAACGTTTTTTAAAACTGTGCAATATTTCTAGTTTCAAAATGTGAAGATATCTTTATTTTTCAGTTAGGTGACATCAGCAAACCTTTTATTTTTTTTCTATTTTATTTCAAAAATAAAAATTGCTATTAAACATGCAGCTGAGTAATACAAGTTGTCAAAGAGAAGTAGGCATAAACATCTGTGGAGGTGATGTAGTATTTCAGTGTGTTGGAATATGGTAGCATGGAGATAAGAAAGTTCTTGTGTAGTGATTTTTTGAATGATGTGAAAGTCTTGGGGCATAGAAGAATTAAAGATCAGTTAGGAGAACTGCTAATGCCGCCACTGTCTCTTCTGAATGCTGACCCAGACTGAAGAATGGCTGGGCTTTAAACAACAACAAATTCACAGCTGGGCAGTCCCAGCAGTGACTATATGAAAAGGGTCCCTACCCTAAACTTCTGTATCTCCTGCAGAAAATGTAGCTCAAAAGGGATACAGGGGAGAATGATGGACTGACAAAACCTTAAAAATGTTTTCTCATGACTCCTGGAGTACAGTGGTGACCAGCACTGTAAACAATAGTGCATTTAGCAGTCCTGCCTGCAGTGTTTCTTGCGGTGTTCTTGGTGAAAAGGAATTCAGAGTCACACATTGGATCATCCGGTTACTGAAAGGATTTGAAATACATGAAATTATGTGGGAATAAATTGAGTTACACCTGGCAGACTGCAAAAGGCACAGGTTGCTGGTGCTTTCAGACAGGTACTACATCTATAAAGAGTTAAGTAATGATTTTAGCCATGACTTTGTGACATCAATGTTACCCTGACTGATTAAAATCAAACACGTAGCAGTACAGATCCTTCATGTAACTTCCTGTGTTTTGGTGTTCCTCTCCCTCCCTCCCACCACAAATGCTAGCTCATTGCCCTCAAATGGCTGCCAAGCAGTTTTGAACTCATATAATGAGATTCTATTGTTTATAATCGTTTAAAAAACCTAACTAGAAATTGCACGTCATTGTGTAGTTTTACATGACAAGTTTTACTTTGCCTTCATAGCAAATTAGAGTGAGAATTTTGGGATTTTCTTTTGTTACCTAAATATTGTTAAGTTGCAATTCTTTGATGACTTTTACTATCAGGATGACCAATTACTCTCTTGCTGAGTTTATATCCTGTTGCTATTCTAATGGGATGAGTGAAGAGAAGAGGATATTGTTTATTTTTACTTTCCTCTGGAGTGCTTTGGTTTGTGACACTTCACTATGAAATTATCCATATGTTTCCTTAGGAGCTTTCAAGGAAGACTTAAGTTCACTATTACACAAAAAAGGATGATATCCAAGGTGCTGCTTTTGTTTTGGCAACCTGAATTTAGATCCAAAAATTCTATTTAAAATAAAATCAGTGGGATTTATGTCGAGGTTGTTTAAGTGCTTTGTACATTGTGGAACAAGTTAGAATGAATTTTAAATCTTTCATTTCCCCAGATTTATTCTGAACCTCTAAAGAACAAAAAAAGAGTGAGGGAAGGGAATTTCTTATAAATACTTGTAAAGGCACTTACAAAGTATTTCTGTTTCTTGAATGCCTGGAATTAAAAGCAATTAATGCAGTTGGTGTGCAGTGCATCTTCCCAAATCCATGCAGTTAATTATCTACAATAAACTTTCTAAAAGCAAACAGTAAGATCAGTATATCTCATAAGAGGAGCTTTACAAGGATGCTCTATCTCTGATCTGGAAACAGAATTGATAGGAACTTCCCATTTCTTTTGGAAAGACTGGCAGTGGTTAGAGTGGATTGTCTTTTGGTTCTTTTATTTAGGGATATGTTGACAGAGCAACTATATAAAGGAGGGAAACAATACTTTTGCCTTTCTTTCAATTATTCAACTATTTTAAAGAAATAAATTACTTTTTGGCTATATTTTCAAAAGGAAGGCCAATGGCATCTTGGCCTGGATCAGCAATAGTGTGGCCAGCAGGACTAGGGCAGGGATTGTCCCCTGGACTGGGCACTGGTAAGGCCACGCCTCGAGTGCGGTCACCAGTTCTGGGCCCCTCACTGCAAGAAAGACATTCAGGTGCTGGAGAGAGTCCAGAGAAGGGCCATGGAGCTGGGGAAGGGTCTGGGGAGTCCGATGAGGAAAGGCTGAGGGATCTGGGGGTGTTTAGCCTGGAGAAAAGGAGGCTCAGGGAAGAGCTTGTCACTCTCTAGTGATCTGAAAAGAGGGTATAGCCAGGTGTGGGTCAGTCTCTTCTCCCAGGCAGCCAGTGACAGGACAAGAGGAAATGGCCACAAACTGCCCCAGGGAAGGTTGAGGTTGGACATCAGGAAGAATTTCTTCACAGAAGGGATTGTTAAACATTGGAATGGGCTTCTTGGAGAGGTGGTGGAGTCATCATCCTTGGAGGTGTTCAAGAAAAGACTGGATGTGGCACTTGGTGCTCTGGTCTAGTTGACATGGTGGTGGTCAGTAAAACGTTGGACCTGATAATCTTGGGGGATCTTTTCCCACCTTAATGGTTCTATGATTCTGTGCTCCATACGGTGTGTGCTCTGTAAAACATTGTGTAATGAAAAGGGACAATATTCTGGAGGCAAGATTCAGAATACAAGATGCTTTACAGTCTGAGTGAGAAAAGGGCTTACATGGGATTTAAATGCTGTGGTCTGTATGGCAACTTACTGCAACCCCTAAAAATTTGAATGCAGACATGAACTAAGCTGGATGGACAATAAGCAGTGGTGTAAATGTTGTCTTGCTATGACTGCAAAAATAATAAGATTTTTATTACCATATTCACAAGCTTTCTTCAACTTTGTAGAATTCTTGCATACAACGTTATATGCAGTGCTGCAAGAAAACTTTCATTTGAAAAATACAAACCTACTACTGAGCAGATGAGGGGGGGAAAACCACCTGGAAACAGATGAAACTCTATGCTGATTGTTTAGATGTTGCACTTTCTTTTTATGCTAATGAACTGCTAAGCAGTTTGTTAAATCCATTTCCAAATGCAAGACTTTTTACATGAGGATGGCTTTGAGCCAAGGCCTGTGCTGGAGGCTAGGAAGTTACATGTGGCTCTTCTCCTGGTGAGAAGCTGGAGCCAGCAGTGTGGAATAGAAAGTGTGGTGGCATCTCTTGGAGTGTGTGTCTGGACCATGGTTATCCCCTTGTTAGATCAGATGTGGGGAATGAGGCTGACTGTGGCTGAAGAAATGCAGCTTCTTAAAATGAGTTTGTGTCCCAGATGAAGAAGGGTTGGAAGAAAGGGATAGCAAATCAGTAACAGGGTGGGAGGGGGAGTCTGGTTTGCTGTGGGCAGGCCAAACATTGGAAATCCTACTTCACATGTGTGAGTGATGGAGGTGGTGAGAAAAACCTCTCAAAGAATGAAAGCTCCAGGGAGGTGGTGGAGCCAATTCTGTTGTTGATCCAAAACTGGCTCCCTTTGACATTGTTTTATAGTGGTCGGATCTGTTTGGGAAGCTGAAGGATTGAGTTTTAGAATCTCAGGCCTAGAAATTGAACTGTCTTCTAAAATGGGACCTGCCATAATTATTTTGTTCTTGTAAACTTCATGTTTGCGTGGAAATAATTGAAAGCATATGTTATATATATATATATATATATATATATATATATATATATATATATGCTTGTCTTGGACTGTCTTGCCCCATGTTACATCTTAAAAATCAGTGGAAATATGTTTGGGAGTTGTCTGGCTTTGATTTTGGAGTTTTGCAGGGTTTGTTTTGTTTTTTCCTTGGCATTTTACTGAATGTGCACAAAGAGTTGGTATGATGAAGGTTGCTTTGGAGCTGTTATGATCTGGGAAGTTATGTACTGTTGTAGATGACAGTGAAAACCATTTTCAAGGTGTTTACAGATAAATGAAATTGTTTTCAAACATATTGAGGTGTGACTTGCAAGATCAAAAAGTTCTGACAGCACACAAAGAAGAATGGTAATGCTTCCATAAAAATTAAGGTCAGGCCAACTTATTCAAAAACTTTATGAAAAGAAGCTTACAGCAAATGTCTTAGTAGACTGAAATGTATAAAAAAGAAGGCATTCTGAGACCAAGAGAAGTGCTGGCATGCTTGAGGGCTCATCTGTGTCCATCTAACTTATGATTTAGTTAATAAAATATCTCCTGTATAGGGTATGGAGTACAAGTCCTAAATAGCAGCAGGTCTAATAGAGCTGACTGCATTCTCTATAGGGAAAAACATCTAGAACTCTCATGAATCATAGAATGGTTAGAGTTAAAAGGGACCTTAAAGATCATGTAGTTCCAATCCTCAAGGATATTTGTCAGACATGGATTTTAAGATGATAACACTCAAATACCTGGCAGCACAGATAGAACAATGTGTGCAGGCAGTTGCTGTGGGTGAAGCAACAGATGCTCAGAGAAGAAGCTATTTATAACAATAGCAACTTACAGTATAGTTAGGTGAAAGGTGCAGAGAATTAGAAGAAAGGCTGAGAAGTTCTGAAGATTTGAGTACCACAAGGCACATGAAAGACATCAAATTATCCATTTAGAAACTCCTGTGACCTTCTGTGTACCTTGTATGACTTGGCCCCTGGAGTACTCAAGTAAAAAGGAGTAACTTTTAAAATCATCATTGACAAGCAAGCCTAGTCCTCTGGTCCTCTGATTGCTGGTGATTCTCATTTTCTTTTTTCTGTGTATTCAGCTGTTGTTTGATTCTCAAAATTCAACAAACAAACAAAAAACCCACCAACACACACAGAAAAACAAGATAAAGTTTTGAAGAAATGCAATAAAACTAAATTCCAGGGTTTTGCGCCTTTTTTTTTTTTTTTTGTAAAGACAATTTTTAAAGCTTCCATGTAGAATTCACTGGTTTAGAGTTAAAACTGAGTTTCAGTGAACTAAGCCTTTGTAAATGGAGCCTATCATAATGGGATAAGTAAACACCTCTTAATGATTTCTTGCTTAGCTCTTTCCTGCCACTGCTGCCTCCTGTCCTCCCACGCCATGCAGACTTCCTGACACTGCCACTTAGCAGGGTACTAATGAATGAGCCAAAAGAGCTTTGCCTTGACACACTTCTGTTGGCTGCATTTGGGTTTCAGTGATGAAACCCAGAGAGGAAACAGAACCCAAGAGCTCAACAGTCTGGCAAGAGTGCTGCAAAGCATCAGATGTGTAATGCATCCTACTACACTCGAGTTTTTCTGAGACAGTTCTTTCCAGACAAGTTGGGAGTGGTGGAGTGGAGCATGATGTGTGGTTGGGTTTCCTGGTTTGATTTTTTTCTTTTTTTAAATCTGAGTTTGAACTGCAAATTCTGTAGGACGTTGAGACTTGAGCTCTTGTAACTGATAGTAAAGCAGCAGTGTAAGGATTTGCCTGTGTTAATGTCAGTAAAGAAAGACAACAATTAGAATTAAATAGGATTTTTGAAATCAGGTACTCTTAGTTTATAACAAAGAAGGTTGTTTGCTTTGTTTTTTCCTGTTTGGTTTGGGTTTTTTGTTATTCCATAAATATTTTTGTTTGTTTTGTTTCCCCAGGAGGTAATTATAACTGTGTTTTCTTGCTGTTTAACAGGCTAATATTTATCCTGGCCATAATTAGCATGGATTTTTTTTTATGGCAATACAATCATGTTACAGCAAGTATAACAAAAATCCATAGTGATGACAATGGTATTTGAGACAGTTCATCTGTAGCTGATAAAACACACTTTTACATGTATGTTTTAGTTATCATCTCACAGACTCATTAACATGACATATACATGCTTCTGTTTTTCTAAAGGAAGCAGTTTGATAGATAAAAACCATCTCAAACAGCAAAGGGAGAAACTTAATCCACAGTTTAACTAACCTTTTTTTTTAATGAGGAGAAAATGAGTCATAACTAAGGCATGGGGAGAAAGAGATAAATAAAAGCTGTTTACAATAGCTGATAATTACAAAAAGTACAGTGCTGATCTTGGGATCTGGCTGTTGAGAATAATACATTTAATAGCAACTTTCCTTGCTAAAGTAATCAGAATGAGTGTCAAAATATCATTGGAAATGCAGATACTTCTTCTTGAAAGAAGCATCTTGAAAGACCTTCTCACTGCGAACTGTGCGTAAAGCTGTGAACAGTACAGCAATGTTCATGTCATCAATTCCTTGAGGCTTTGTCCAGCTGTCTCTAAACTGAATGGCAAAATTCTTGCTGGCATCACTGAAGTGGAGAGGGCCTCAGATATGTGCATTTTCCCTGTGAACATGGATAATGCTTTCTTTTTTCCTGTAAAGTCTGAACAGTCTTACCTGCATCCAAAAATGTCAGCTGTGACATTTCTAAGTACCTTTATTTTTTCTTCCTGTCTTCTTCTTCTGCCTCACCTGTAAGAGGTTTACATCCAGTCAGGATCTTTGTGTCTCTCTCTGTTCCTGGCATAAATTTGTAAATAAATATAAACCATAAATAAATGGTTTTGTTTCAGTGTTACCATAATGTATAAGCACATACAAAATTTGAACTTTCCTCCACGTAAATTTATTACTTTCACCTTAATTTTATAAAATTTGTACGTCAGTGTTTAGTTGTGGAATCTGGTTATTTACTTTCAAAGGGCAGTGTCAAAAGGGAAAAATTTGTTAAGATACACTTGCTCTTTTTTGATTTGGCACATAAGGTAATAATAACAATGCTTTAGGTGAAAAAATATTGTTAGGACAGTTATACATAAAGGGTAAATTACATGGCCTGGATTTTAATGGAAATGGCTTTTTGTTCTCAGCTTTACTTCTATTTCATGTGAAGGGAAGCAATGCAAGCTTGTTGTTCAGTCATTTTCAGGAAAAAAAAATAGGAGTTTGTTATTATGGGTTTTTTTTTGGTAAACAAATCCAAACAACTTCCATAAATAATGGAGGGAGAAGGAGGAACAGGCAGAGTGCTAACTTCTAGTTGTACTTACCCATCTGTGTTCTGTGGCAGTGTTCCTTATTTAATTAACAGTAGCACACAAAGATCATAACGTTGTTTCTGACATTGCAAAATTAATACTTTTCCTGTTCTGAAGAGCTGGCAGGCTAAAAATGCTCCCTCTTTGTATAATTAGTCAGTGAGAATAATTTGAGAGAAATTGACCTAAATAATATTACCAACCAGATAGCTCTGCCAAGTAAAGCTGGTACAAATATTTAAAAGAATTGAGATGTATTGTCAAAGGGACACAGATATTTGCTTCAGTCTCCAGAAAGCTCTTTATGCATGACTTGGTGCACCAATCCCTATAGGGTAAGGACTTCAATAGTGCTGGATTAAGTCTAATCAACTACGGTGTAACAAACAGGTTACTGGAAAAAAGCCTGTAAGGTAATGTCCTGTTGATGCTTGTATCCCCAATAGTCTGTTCTGTTTGTGCTGTATATTGAGTTCTGTACCTTTAAAACTGGCTCTGGGAGTGAAGGGGGAGAAGGAAGTAATACACAGTTTGTTTTGAGAAAATTGTAGACTTGGCTGCAAAGGCTTCAGGCAGCCCAGTTGTAACTTTCTGGTAGTGAAAAACAGGGAGATTACCACAATGCCTGCTGAAGGTTAAAATCCTTTTCAAGCAGGGATGAAGGAGAGCAGATGTTCAGCAGGTAGAATGTAGAAACAAGACAGAAATAAGTCTTCCACATAATCATTACCAGATAAATATATAACTATGTAGGAATTCAGGTATAGTAAATTAGAATGATGCATCCAGTGAAATGGACAAAAGATGTCTTATGTTATCGAAGCAATTATATGTTGAGGAAGCACACAACTTCATGAATACATTTAGAAATTACTGATGTGCTGAAATGTTTTGAGTAGAGCACTCATGAAATTTAAGTAATTTGAAACTTTTGTAAAGACTTTTATGTAAAACAAGCAGAGGAAAAGATTCTTTGAATAGGAATGCTTCTGCCCTGTCTTTGCAGGAATAAAATATTGCTGCTTCTAAACTATACAATGGCATGTGAGTCACTATGAAATATGTCCTTTTTCAGGTGACAAATGCAATAATTTTACCTTGGCAATGACTCCTTCAACCGTAATTGGAACAATCCCCCCCAAACTTCAAACAAAACCTAATTTTAAAGTAGCAAAGGGTCTAATATTAGGTCCTCAGAAATTTATGTTTAGGCTTTTTTTGCTTAAAGCCACTGAAGCAGATGTTAACTGGTGCAGTTGCAGACTTGTGTTTATATGTTATGTTGTTTATATTGGTGCCCTGAATTTTATAAGCAACTATGATTAAAAGGCGTTCTTCTGGCATTGTGCTGCCCCCCATTGCCAAAGATACATTTGTTTCCATTGCTTTTGGATTTATATTATCCCCATTTAAAAAGGAGTGAATAACTTCTATTAGCCTTCAGATATCTCTGTTAATGTCTCATGGCATTTGCTGGCCTGTCCCTATGTTTTTCCCAGTCTTTTCCAGTCCTGTCTGTCCTTGGAACCTTCTTAAGAAATTGAATTTTTAAGTTTTGTTGGGAATGAATGGAATAATCACATGTGGCTTTATGGTTTTGGTTTTGCTTCATTCTTCCTGAATCATGGCGAAAGAGAAGCTCTTTTAATCACATCAATATCTGCCAAAACATCTCAGCCCAACATTTTTCTTCCCTAAGCTTTCAGCTGAATAGGATTTACACAGCTGACCTTGTCACCTTTTAAAAGAAAATATTTACTTGGGACTCTGGCACAAACCGTAAGTATTTAAATGAGTGCTTGTATTGTTTTTGGATCATGGTCCTCTGAAGCATGACATGAATAAAGTAAAATCAATAGAATGCAGAAGCACATAATAACAGAGTTTACAATGACCAAAACAAATACCACAATCCAGCTGATAGACAGGTCTCATCCTTCTGTTCTCAGTAGGTGTATTTTCAGACATTACACTTGCATTTGTTAAAAACACTTTCTTCATCATGTCTTCTGGTTTCATTTGAATTGAAGCAGTCTGCAGTTAAATGAGATCAGCTCTTGTTTCCCCATTGTAAACAAGGGAGATGTTTATCAGCATGTGTATTTCACTGTATGTTTTTCACACTGTAGATTTTTCAGATTTGCTGCCATAAAACTGGGCCCATTTTTAAAGAACTCTAGCATTAACTGATTTTAGCTAGTGGAGGTGTAAATGGGGTGCAAAGTAAATTTCATGTGATTTTCTCATTTTTCTGAGTCTCTTTTTGGTAAAATCAGCTTGCAACAAGTTTAAATGATGAGTTCTGATTTCTCTCTGCATTGCAAGAAAAATGTAACCATATACAATATTGTTACTGTAACAATAGCCAATATAACAAGAGTGCAATTTTAGTAAGTGAAGCAAAATAATATATTGCATTTTAACAAACACTTAAGATTTCTAGGATAATTTTTCATTGTATGATCAGGTATTCAGTTTCCCCTTATCTTAAAATGAAGCTTCCATGTTCACGGTGCTGCTCACAGTAAATATACCCACGCTGTTCACTCACTTTGGATCTGTGGAAAAAAAAATACTAACATGTAAAATGGTTTGATCATTGGAAGAGTACTTTATAAGAAACAGGCAACTTTGAGGTATGCTTTAGTCAGTGCTCCCTTTGTGTACAGCACAATTTTAGTCCCCTGGGGAAAGATTTACTAAACATAGAACCAATTTCTCATATTTTCTGATAGAAGTCACATTTGAGTTTAATAGAGAGTTGACTTTGAATTGGAAAAAGTTATCTAATTAAAAGCTGAAAATCACAATGTCAGGAAGGTTAGTTATTCTGAGAAAAATAGTCAGAAAGCTGAGGAAAAGGAAATAAAGATAGATGAATCAATGAAGAATTATTAAATCAAGAAATTAAATGCAAAGAAATTGGGATGGTAGGCAATATTAAGAGAAACAATTCAGGACCAGAATTCTTAATCATGCTTTTTTGAGCTACATATATGAGTGATAGTTGAGGAGAAAGGTATGACTTTGAAGACATTTCGAGTTGAGTTACTTAGTGCAATTACATTGCAGCTGTCCCATCCCCAAGAAGATTTTTCTATCTGTTAAACTAGTTTAAAAAAATGTGTTTAAATGCTTTCTTGGAGATATGCAATTATTTAAGAACCATATGATATGGCATGGATGGTGTAAGCTAAAAAGCCAGGAATTGTAGAACTTAGGCTCCTTGTTTCTGGCTCTGAACCCACACAGAATACACATAAATTCTATAAAATCATCTTTTGTGGTTGGAAAATGTTTGGAGATTGGGTAGGAAGGCTGAAGAGTGTGTGGCAGGAACTCTCAAGGGCTCACTCAGCAGTTGTCTCAGGTCAACTGCTGGAAATAATGAAGTATGTGCTCACCCACAGCTAAACAGAAATTGAGACTGAACAGATTTTACCATGTGAGGTAAAAATACTTGGCTTAAACCTCAGTGAAGAACACTGATAATTCATCATTCATTAAAAAATAGTAAGATCATGGATAACATATTTTTCTGTGAGCCAAGGCTTTAGGAGAAGTTTAAAATGTCCTAAGGATCAATTTAACTTTTTACTAAACATTTATATGAGTAATGTTCTCATATAAGATTATGGCAGATTAAATTTCATACCACTTCTCAGATGCCTTTATCATTCAGCTGATGTAATGGCTGCTTGATTTCCTTTAGTTGCTTGCTACTTCAAAGCACTTTATTGCTCTGTTCTAAAAATTCCATTAATTTATCTGTTGCTGCCTTTTATAGTCTCAAAAGAATGTCAGCCTTGCTGTGAGAAATGCGAGTCCTGCAGGGAGGTGATGAAACAGTCACTGCTCTCCTAAAGACTCAGTGTCAATGCTCAGTGTTTTCTCAGGATTGCTTTTGGAAGTGCTCAAGGCAGAGCAGCCTGTGGAAACAACAAATGTCCCTCAGTTTCAAGTGTACACAGAGGCCAGAGCTGATTGCTGCTGGTTGTAGCTCTCACCCAAGTGAGTCTAGTAGAGGAATGTGCTGGTGGAAAACTGGGAACTGCAGCTTGTGGTTTATAAACATTTGTGTTTTCTCCTCCTTTTTTCATGAAGTAGAAAGAAAATAGCCTTTGCATCTTGAATTTACTATTCAAGCCTAATTTATTGAATGTACACTTGATTCTAATACCTGAAATCAATTATCTTAGCAGTGTGGATACTACCTGAAACCTCTGGGCACTGCACTTGTAGTGCCTTCTTTTTATCCATTGCTTTCTTCTGGATAACAGAGACACCAAAACATTTACTCTGTATTACATCAACTGCTTAAGAGAACCTTGATAAAAGTTAGCTTTCAGCAAATTTAACATGTAATCATTGTGACCTTCATCACTGAGTCTGACAGCTGAAATGGTTTTCACTGCTCTTTGCCTGGTCTTTGAAAGGCTGAAGAAAAGTTATTTCCCAGACTGGAAGTTTCTGCTCCCTTATTGTTGGAATTTCAACAGCTGTTGGAAAGTTCATTAAGCAATGCTCGTTATTTTTGTACTGCAGGGGCTGCTGTGTAGATTCAGTTACCTGTAATTAAATAATTTAAATATTTTATGCATACCTTGTTACACACTCATATTTAGTATGACTTTATTAACTAATTTTTTTAACATTTCAATGCAGGCTCTATTATATGTGTTAGTAGCCTCAATGAGGAGAGCTCCCAGAACCACAGAATGCTTTGGGTTGGAAGGGACATTAAAGATCATCAAGTGCCAACTCCCTGCTGTGGGCAGGGGTATCTTCCACTAGACCATGTAACAGAGATCCCCATCCAGGCTAGCCTTGAGAATCAGGGGTGGGAGTCCACAATGTCTCTGGGCAACCAGTTCCAGCAACCTGCTCCAGTGCCTCATTGCCCTTACAGTAAAGCATTCCTTCCTAATAGCTAATCTGAACCTACCCTCATTCAGCTTAATTGAAAACAAAAAAATATTGAAGTAATTGAAAAGCTGAATTAGAAGTAGCCTTGTAAAAGCATAAAAGGACTTCTTCAGCCTCCATCTGTTCCTTTTTGCTAGGCCATTGTAGTCTCTTTAAATGAGACATCCCAGCCATTTCAAGTAATTCTTATATTTACAGAGATGAAATTGTGTGAGCTATTCTGAATCTATAGCAAAAGTTGTTCTACTTTGTGATTTATAATGAAAATATTCTTACCCTTTCCAAATGCTAAAAGGGCATCCTCTGTGTGGAGGTTAATAGCAATGTGTTCTGTTTCTGTTCACAGGTTGTTTTGTCCACTTGGGCATTGGGAGATGTGTGTGCTTTTCTCTTCTGCTGTAAGTGTGGAAAATGCTATCAGGTTTTCCTGGTCTTGTATATTAAGTTTCAGCTCAGTAACTGGGCAGTAGAATGTGAGCTGGTAGTGATTGAGCACGTAATCAAACAGAGGAAAATATTTTTGCTTTCTTGGCAATGTAAAATACAAGGTGAATTTTGAAGAGGAAGAGAGAATAAGTGTGTGGACAGACTGTTCCAAAGCTATGCTTTGTCTGTGATTCCATAAGAAAAATCAGGAGGTGCATATTTGTGTGTTTGCAGGGCTCTGGTTTGTACATATTTGAAAGCCAAATTTATTCCTAGGCAAGACCTCTAGTGTTTGGCCAGTGTCTTAACCAGGCAAAATATCGTTAAGGGGATATAATCTGCTTCATCTTGTGCATTTAAACCTCTATTGATCTGATAATTATGGCTGTGAAGTAAGCTTGGGAAAGAGAATGAGGAGCCAACCTCCTTAAAAGATGTATTTAATTTATTTCTTTCTTTCCCCCTTGCTTCCTGAAGAGTTTCCCTGGTGTATTTGACTTTGCTTAAATGGATCATTGTGGAAGGACCAGCAACCTTGGATATTAACACCGAGAACAGAAATTTCCTCTCAATTAAACAAGTTGCTACATATTAAGAAGTGAACGAGGTAGTTGCAATAGGTTAGGCTGTGGGAATTGAGGGTAAGCGTGGGGTGATAGAACGAAAGGAAACAAAGTATTTATGAAGTTACCACCTCTGTTGTGCCTATCACCTTAAAGCCTATTTTTTTTTACATCTCTTCCAGACAAGTGAGGTCGTTGTGTGGTGTCTAAGGCTGAGAATTAAATCCTAGAGGCAATGAGTTTGAATGTAGATACATTAAATTTTTGCATCCAAAAGCCAAAATGCACGATCCCTTTTTGCTTTGTACAACAGTCAGTTTGAGGTCTATTTTGACCAAGATGTGATCTAGATTGACAGTCATTCATTTGTACTTTGCTGCAGAGTAGCATCCTGCCTCATTTCCACTTTCAGATGAATGGTGTGACTGCTGAAATCTTCAAACACCAACATACAGTCCAGAGCAGTTGCTCATGTTGACCTCTTGAAAAAAAGGGAATCCAAAAGCTCTTCATTACTGAACTCATTCCTCATAGTCTGATTTAGCAAAAGTTTGGCTTCTGCAGGGGGATTAGGCTGTGCGGTTGCAGAAGAGTGGAAGCCAAAGTTTTGACTTAAGATATTAAGAATCCATTAAAATGAGTGAATGGACATGATGAGGATGGTAATGGATTGAGCGGTTTTACTGGTGCAGTGAATTTAATCCTTCTAGCCTTCATACAGAAATTACAAAGCTTGACAGGGTTATTAGTGAAGTATTAATGAAATCCACCAAACTATGCAGATGTCTGCAAAGTATCACATACAAAACAGTAGAGTTAATTTTTGAAATTCTCAGGAAGATAGTGCTGTGAAAGAGAAGCTAAATGGGCAATGGCATACACAAAGACTCTGTAGCTTAGAGAAAGACAACATCTCACTTCACAACATCCAGCAGATTTTTGACTATCACTTCCCAAATGAGTAAGTCTGACCTATCAAGTGAGATGATAAAAAGAGATGGATGCTAGATGTAGTCAATTTAATTACCTGGATTTGTTCCATTGAAATGTGGTTGCCAGGATATTGTTGCCTGAGTTATATAGAAGACATGCAGATGCTATATTCTTGCTTGTACAGAGGATGGAAACATTTCTGCAAAGTTTTCTCATTTGAACGTTTCTCATGCAATTTAAAAATCCTGTTTAATAGTTGTACCTGAAGTGTTGCATCATCTCCTCTCCTTAACGTGAACAGAGAAGTTACTTTGGATGTGAAAAATCATCTTAGATAAAAGAAACAAGAGAGACCTCAGCAAGGTAAGAGATGGAATTTGAGACAGATTATTTTCATTTAATTTCTGATTTTATATTTGAATAAGTCAACATGTTCAGATCAGCTGAGCATACTACTCTACCAATCTCACTTTTATAGACTGATAATATAGGATTGTATATGGGATTATAAAAGGACTGACTTGAAGTAGGATAATTCAGGCTGCTTACTCAGATGCCTTGCCTTGCAGGAGTACACAAACACAGGGCCCCTGCTCACTGTAGGCTGGAGTGTGACATATCAGTACTAAGGCAGCATAGAGCTCATGAAGTTACTGTAATGATTGGACTGTCATCGATATCTCACTTAAAGATGGCTTAGCTCTATTTGTTGTAGAGCGTTAGGACTGAACAGGTTCAGAGGAGGACTTTTTAAAAAGTCAGTTCATGACTTTTGAATTTGTAGGGAAAAGAATAAAGTGGCTCCTGCAGCATAAACACGCTGTTACCCCAGATAAAACAGCACATACGTTGAAAAGCTAATTGGCTTTAAAAAGAACCATTTAAATTCTTCAGGTGAATTTTCTTCCTTTTTTATAATTGAATATATAAATTATATGAATGTAGAAGAAGTGTGGGCTTCTTTAATCATCTTTGAATAATGGGAAAGGACATAAAATAAATCTTCAGGGCAGAAAATGGTTTAGGGGCTACATCTTTGGGTCTGATTTCAGTAATGTTTGATTGTTTCCTGCCTTATGATTAATTCCCAAGTTGCACAAGGCTTTTTGGGATGCTGTCCTTCTTTTTGGGTTTTTTTATCCCTCATTTCCGTAAATGGATCATCAAAAAAATATTGAAAAATTCTGTCTGTTAAATGTTTTAGCTTGTGCGAACATATCACCCATTGTAATAATTTCAGGTCCTTTCCTAGGAACAATGTTTGCTTGGATGTCTCCCAGATGGAAAGTGGCAAAAGTTGGAACTCTGGCTGCCCTTGGAGTGCCAATGGAGTGCCAAATGTCTCCGACAAAGTGACATGAGGAAGCTGGGGAGGTGACGTTAGTTTCCAACAGAAAATGGCCATCGTTCGTGGCCACTTCATGGTGCCGGGCAGGGGGCTCCAGCCTGCTCATTTTTCCAAAAAGTTTCCGAACGGCCGAGGATT
>VZUI01038120.1:0-63882 GCA_013401135.1 Cettia cetti | reverse complement strand
AAAAGGGGAAGGAAAAAGCTAACAAAAAGCAGAAAAAGCAAAACCAGAAAGTTAAACTTCCCTTGTTCCTGTGTGGACGGTGCAGAAGGCCCAATCACACATTGAATTCTTGTACAGCCGGGGTCGATGTCAATGGTCAGCCCTTGCCAAGTTTGGGAGAAGAAAAGCATAGCACAAAGAGAACAGTAGTGCAGACACAAGCATGTCCCCAAGGCCTCCTGCCAATGTAGGCTTGTTTGTCCAACTTGCAGTCAGCATTTGCTGCTCAGCCAATGTTGTTGACTGCACAATAACAACAGTCGTTTTAGGCTCTTGCAAGTGCACAAAGTCCCCCTGGATGCCTTTGGACCCCAGGGTGAGAGCAAAAGTGTCCTCCTCATGGAGAGGTCAAGTGCCACCCTTCAGGGCACCATCGTGCTTCTAGGAATCATTGACAGACAAATTTGTGCCATGGTTTTCACAACCATTCTTCCTATCAATTGCACTGAAAAAAAGTCGAAACATTCAATTTGTGTGTTTTTAAGTCTTCTGTTCTAGGACACAGAACCGGTGATGAAAGAGATGGCTGCTTCTGATTTACTAGGCTGTCTCAAGTTCACTGGATGCAGTCCTGGTTTGATCAATGTCCTGAAAGGTTGCGTACCCTGTCCTTCCCTGGTGTCACCCCATCAGAGATCCACCTTCGAGGTCTGACCTCTGGATCCTGTGCAGTCTCCATTGCAAGATTGAGTAGAATGGCGCAAATGCTTCGTGAACCAACAGCCTGAGCTGATCACGAACTCAGAGGGACAGACAGCCATGATTTGGCCTGATGTCACTGCAACTATTGCAAACCTCTGGGAGTGGGATGTACTGGTGGTTTGGGGGGTACAGATTGGGACCAGAATTTTTTTTTTTGAAGGGGACCACTGTGAAACTGGTGGCTCCTCCCAGAAGACAAACTAGTCGCCTTTTGAGATTTGATTCAGGACCATCTGGACCAGAGTCATCTTGATTTTTCTATTAGTTCCTGGAACATTCCTGTTCTTTTTCTTTTACTTTTTTTTTTTTAAAAAAAGGGTGAGATGTAGTCCTGAGTTTCATGCCAGGTTGTTTTGATATTAAGAAGGGTTCTTTCCCAGGCTTTCTTCTGGTAAACAGAAGAACAATGTTTTGTAAATATAGAGATGTTTACATTCTTTCTTAAAGGAGGGACCTTCTTCTGATGTCCCTCTGGAATGACCAATTGGTAGAAAAGTTTACCTTTTGTGTTACCAATCAAATTGGCCTCTGACATTCTGTATGAAAGAAGAGGTCGTCCCACCAATAAAGGAGAACCCATGGACCACTTTCAAAGGAGCCTGCATCTGTTTCCTTCAATGTCTCTTGCGACAGTAAAGTGAATAATTATAATACAATGGAGATTTGGGAGACAACCAATTGTTGCCATCTTTTGGCTGTGGAACATTTGCTTTGTCAGCCGAATGTCCAAACAATAATTTCCTGGTGCAGAGCCCAAAAGACCTAACTCTTGTGGCTCAGTCCCAGTGACATTAAGATTTTGTGCAATGACAGCTTGTGCCCCTAAAGCATTCTTTGAAATTTTGAGAACTCGACACCAATTGACAGGATGAGTGCGGAGGGCACTGGTAGATTTTGTGCACCACATGTTCCAAGCCTCACTTAAATTTGAATATATTTTGGCTTGAGTCCAAGTCTTGAACTCTGCCATGGAATTCAGTGGGACTCCAATTAGACACGTGCGGAAAGGATCAGATGGTGTGGTTAACAATAAACAGAACGAGTCTTGCCTAGTTCAATTGGCCCAAGTGACCCATATGTTTTGTCTCTCAATGTCAATCATTCCAAGTGTTTTTCTCACCAAAATAGCAATTACTACATACATTCCAGTCCACAACATCTTGCTGGTCTTCTTGATATCCTCTTCTGATGTTCACACAAGGGACAAAGGCTGGTTGTTGTCTAATCTTAAATAGTACTTATAACTTTAACACTTAATTTTAATACTTAACATAAAACACACAAAACAAAACTTATCAAAGCTGTTTTATCGAAAACTCTGTTCTATTAAACACAAAGTGATCACTGAATAAAAATGAACTTAAATGTCTCTTATAACAATCTTTAAAAACTTAATCTTGATTCACTTCGGAGCTGTCACCAGAAGCTCTGGATGATTCACTGTTCTCAACGCCGTCGTCATTGTCAACTGGCACTGTTGATTGAGGACATGCACGGATGAATTGACTGGGCACCCAGACAGGTCTTCCTCCTGTGGAAACACACATATAACCGCGACCATTAAACAACACAGGACTTGGACCCTCCCATTCACCTGTCCTCATATTTTTATGATAAACATAGAGTCCTGGAATCTCCTGTGGTCCTCCTTCTTTTACCGCACGATGATGTATCACAACCACAGGTTCTTCTCTTCCTTCTGCTAAACACAAGTAATTGAGAGTGAATAACACTTTTGACAACAGACTAGTTACATCAATCTCATAATTTTGTTTCTGCTTGGCTAGATATTCTTTCAGGGTGCGATTGGCTCTTTCTACAATAGCTTGACCTGTGGAAGAGTGAGGGATTCTGGTGGAATGTTTCACCCCCCACTTCTGCATGAATCTGGCGATTCTCTGACCAGCATAGGCTGGGCCATTGTTGGTCTTAATTTCCACAGGCACACCCATCACAGCAAAGCAGACAGACAAATGTCTTTCCACAGGCAGGGCTTTTTCTCCTGGTTGTGCCATGGCCCAAATAAATCTTGAATAGTATTGACGATTGATGGAGAGACGGGAAGACTGATTCGGTGATCAGAATTTGATTTTACTCAGATTTTCTAGAAGCTTATATACCATTTCAAGTTGGTTAATAATTTTTACTACAATGATTGGATTATACATGTTACAAATTCATGCATTTTACAAACACGCTTGTTTGGAGAAGTTTGATCCCATCTCCTGTTTCCTGTAAACAGACCAAATCCCATCTTCTTTCCCTGTTAGCAGACCTAATCTCAAAGCACTGTTTACGAACACCAGGGCATTCTAGTTACTAAACCAGCTATGCTAATTAAGTCTGTCTTGCTCTCTGTCATGTGTATTCCTTCAGAATAGGTGTCAACAGTCACATGAACATATTTCAATCTTCCAAATTCTGGAACGCAAGTCACATCCATTTGCATAATTCTAAAGCTTTCAATCCCTTAGGGTTCGTGCCCAGCCCAAGGCCAGGCCCATGATGACTGCATTGAGGGCAGGCACACACAATCCCTTTGGCGTCATTCAGGGAAATCTGAAATTGTCGATGCAGTGCTCTTGCATTTTGATGAAACGTGTCATGATTGCTGCGCGCCCCTTTGAATTTATTCTGTGGGGGAACACGAATGGTACAACTGACTGCAGCATCTGCTCGTGCATTGCCTTCTCCTAAACCACTGTTCCACTGATGGCTTTGAATGTGGATGACACAGAAGACATGTCGACGCTGCTTCAACACACTCCACAACTGCAAGAACAATTCTCCAAGCTGCTGATTTTGAGTATTTCTGATGAGCACATCTTCAATTCTCTGAATAACTCCGACTATGTACAGAGAGTCCAGAACGATGTTGAGTGGTTCTTTGTTCCAAGTTTGCAAGGCCAAACACACTGCTTTCAATTCGAGGGTTTGCAGGTTATCTTTTGCTTCACCCTTGATTAGATGTTGCAACCATTTTTCCTCATTGTTGCTGCACACACACAGCTCTTTTTGTTTTCCGACCAGCATCTGTAAAAACTGTTTTTCCTTGCACTGGTCTCAGTGAACACAAGGACCTTTCCAACCACTGATGACGCTCAATCAGACGCCACATTGGGCCTTTTGGTTGCCTGTTGTGAACCACACTTGAGAAGCCCAACAGTGCTTCTTGCATTGCAAAGGAGTGTCTCAACAGCCATTCTAAATCTTCACTTTTCACTGGAACACTGATGTCTGCTGGTTCTGTTCCATCATTTTCAACGATTCTGTCCCTGCCTTTCCGGATCAATGCAGCAAGAGCCTCGGTTCTGCTCGTGATTCTGCACTTGGGCTGGAGTGGTAGAAACACCCATTCAAGTATCACTGCTGCTGGGCCAAACTTTTTTCGGCCAGGTTGGCTCTCCCCCTTTTTCTTTTGCCATTGAAGAGCAATGGCAAGTGGGCAGGTGTCAGCATTGGAGAGGAAAAGTGACAGAGGGATGTATCCACACGACGAGAACACCAACCTTGTTGCAGCTTTTCTGACACTCAAATCAAGACAGCTTGTTGTGCAGGAGTGCAGATGTGAGGGCTGTTGGCATCAGTGTGTTGAATCCACGACTGAAATGGTTGCAGATCATCATTGGTGATTCCCCATAAAGTTGTGCACCCACTGCAGGTCTCAAAGGAGTCTCTGAGCATCATGGAGAGTAGAAATGTTTGTATGCAAGGTGATTTTCTGCAGACGGATTTGAGCATCTGTGATCAGCCAACCTAGGTATTTCCAAGGAGCTGATCGCTGTATTTTTTCTGGAGCTACTGTCAGTCCATGATGCTTCAGCTGTGAAGACAACCAGTCCAGGTCAGTATCTGTGAATGGCTGCTTGGTGGCAATGAGAATGTCATCCATGTAAATGATAAATCATTGCGTGTGAAAAACGTTGACGAATTGATCACAAGGCCCAGTCAACAAATAAAAACACATGGTGGGGGAGTTGCACATTCCCTGAGGAAGCACCACCCACTCATATCGTTTCGTTGAAGCTGCTCTGTTGACGGAAGGCACCGTGAAGGCGAATTGTTGAGTGTCTTGTGGATGCAGTGGAATAGTAAAAAAGCAGTCCTTCAAATCTATAATAACAATGTTCCACCCTTGTAGTAGCATGGTTGGTGCTGGCAGTCCAGGTTGCAAAGCTCCCATCGCTTACATCTGCTCATTGACCTTTCACAAGTCATGCAACAACCTCCATTTACCTGATTTCTTTGGTATAACAAAAATTGGAGTGTTCCATGGACTCACAGAAGGTCGAATGTGTCTTGCTTCAAGTTGTTCTTGGGACCAGCTGTTCCGCAATTTGCAGCATTTCTTTGGTCATTTGCCACTGCTCAACCCAAACAGGAGTTTCAGTCAACCGGGTGATTTTCAGGATGGGTGGCTGCACCACAGTGGCCGTCAAGGAAAATGCTGGTCTGTGGTGAGAACCATACCAAGCTGAGACAAAATGTCTCTTCCCACCAGTCCTTGAATTTTCACAGGCAAGAGCATAACATAAGATCGAGCTACAATAACTTGATTGTCGTCAAAGATGAGGCTGATGGGATCTGTACTTATTGAAGGAATTTTAATTCTACCCACTCCTACGATGTGGGCGGCTGGAGATTCCAGAGGCCACCCAGGCAGCCAAAACAGTTGACTGATGATGGAAACGTCAGATCCAGTGTCCAGCATTGGTTCCAGTTCGATGCGATGATTGCCATATTGCAATTGTACTGTTCTTTGTAGACAGTCATTTATATCTATGGTGAAGGAGACATTGTGATCTGTCGATCCATAATTTCCATCTCCTCTCAGCTTTTCAGTTGGTTCTCGAGGATGATGACAATGTGTCAAGAGATTTTCAATTGGTATGATTTGGGCAATTTTGCTTCCTTTTGGAATTGTCACAGGTGGTTGCAAGGCACAAGCCATTATTTTCACCTGTTTGGTGTAATCTGCATCAAGGACTCCTGGAAGCACGATTACACCTTGTTTACCTGTGGAGGCTCTTCCAAGCAACAATCCTCCAACTAAGGAAGTTATACTATACATTGGGCCACATACATTGGTAGGAATCTGTTACTTGTTTGTCTTGCAAGGTGACTTCTACTGTTGTGGCCACATCGATGCCAAGGCTTCCCCAAGTGGTGGGCTTGTTCTTGACGAAGAAGCCATTCTCTGGATCTTCTGTGTCAGAGCATTGATTTGTGTCTTCGCGTGTTGCCCTGACGTACTGTGCTTGAAGTTTCCTGATTTTGGACAGACTTCTGTTGTGTGGATGTCAAGGTTGCACTTGTGGCACCACACAGGCTTTTGGCAGCCACGTTTGAAATGTCCATTTTCACCACAGCGAAAGCAGATGACATTAGATGATCTGATGTTATTTAAAGTTTTACTATTACAATTAAGATGGTTACATTTTCCACTGGACAAAGCAGCTGCAATGACGTGGCCTTGTTGTTTCATGGCATCTTGCATTGCTGCTGTGAATGCTGCAGTTTGACTGTTCTGTTCTGCTCGGGTTGTTCTCACCAACATCTCATCAACTGGGCTTCCTTGTGGGAGAGTTGCTAGGATGGCGTGGAGGTTGTGTGGATTTGCGTTCTCAAAAGCAAGAGAGCAAAACAGGTGATCCTGTAATTCTGGAGTCACATCAGGAGCATCCTTCAAAGCAATAGTCTGTCAATAAATTGTCCATAAGGTTCAGTTGCTCCTTGCTTGATGGTAGCATAGGGTGCTGGCTTCTTCTTGTGTGGAACCAAGAGCAAAGCCTTGTGAGCCAGTGATTGTGACAGCTGTTGCAGTTCAGGTGAAGTTGAACATTTGTTGTAGAGTACAGTCCTTGTCCAGTGAGCATGTCAGGTTGAATCCCATACAAAGGATCTCCCACCACTTTGTGTGTGTTGCCTCTTCAACTGCCAGTTGCTTCCACTCTTGCTCGAAGATGAGGAACTGTGATGGTGTCAGCAGCAAGGATGCGATGCAGAAAAAGAGCTGGAAGGTTGTTAATGACAACCTGTGTTAACTTGGACATGAGTGTCTAGATTCAGAGGAGTTTGGGACAAGGAAAAAAGCACGCAGGAAGGTTTGCTGTAAACTGGGAAAAAACCCACAGTCCTCTGAAAAGTATTAGGATCTTATTCCAGTACTTCAAGTGCACTCTGAGGTTAACAAATAGTGGGAGCTTCCTGGAGGTCCCCACTACACCCTTGCCAAAACCAGGAGTGATTTCTGCTTTCATTTGCAAAGATAGGTGCACTTGGCAGATAATGTGTGCTTTGCCAGAGTTATGCTGAATAAATAAAGTTGTAATGAAAAAAATTAGCTGAAGCATCCCATTGAGCTTCTAATTTGCCCCTAATAATTCAAAAACATAACAAAGATACATATCTCTCATATCTTTGGCTATAATGCATTCATTTTGTCACCACTCTAGTCTCTCATTTAAGAAAGAGCAGGACAATGCATCCTGTTTCCCTGAGCAGCAATGGAGATCTCCTTCTCCTCTCATTGATTTCCAACAAGGCATAGTGAACATCTGCCACTTGCAGCAAATATCGATCAGAGTGTTTGTAAGGCTCCTCCACCTGCCCTTAATTTCCTGACAAAGCCCTTGATTATTCTTCAGTTAGTCAGAACAATCATGCATTTCCTTTTGCCAGTGCATTTGCCAAGTAAAAGGCATCATTAGTCAGAGAAGCAGAAAAATGTTTGGACCTCCAAGAGTGAGGAAATAATGGACATATCAATGACATCCACTGCAGTCTGCAGAGCAATTCTTATTTCTGTTACAGTATATAAGGCTGAATTTCTAAAAAAGCTGCTATTAACCATTGCATATCATTCTATAATAACATCTGTGCACTTTCTGTAGCGATCCATGAGGCTTTGCAGAAGCTTGAGAAAAAAAATTTTTCTATTTATGAAACCCAACTTTCAGTCTGAAATATAGGCACATACATTTGGCCACTGCTGCCAGCAGAGCTTGGGGTCATGATCTTTATAAAACTCGAAGTATTTTCTCAGTACCAGCACAGTGAAATATACATGTGAAAATATTTCTAGGACATACTGGTAGACCATTATCAATCCCAGTGAGCAGAAAGTCCACCTGTAGATGTGCTTCTGTATTGTTTCTCTGTTGCTGCATATTCAGACTGCAGTCTGTACAGATGCTTTGCAACATTTACCATCCTAAAGTCCCAGCATAATTACTCTCTATCCCAACCAGGCATAGAATTACTGGATCTCCACCTCCTCCTTTTCTGCCAGTATCAGTACACCACCATCATGTCTTTCTCCAGTCCTTTTTCTGGACTCTCCACTGTTTCCTCCAAACAGGTTGGCAGCCATTTGAAATGGTGGTGGCTTAACACTGGAGGAATCCTGAAAATAGCTTGGCTTCACATCAAACTGCAGAATCCTAGCAGGTTCCTATATTTGTTCAACAAGACAGTGGCTGTGGATCATTGCCCAGGAGAACAATTCCCAGTACATGGTGTGAATCAACGCATGACAGTGCATAAGCAACAAATGTCAAGGAACAGGGGGTTGAACCACAATATATAAATCATATGAATAGACATTTTTACTCTAGCTAGTACATATTGGTAATTTTCAAGAATATGTATTTCAAAAGCTTTTCCTTATTAACATGGAAATGATTTCTTAGAAACAGTCCTGCTTATCAGACCCATTCAAAACAAATGAAACTCAAACATTTCCAAAAGTAAATAAGGTGTCAAAATGTGGTTAAGTAACATTATGAAAGCAATTACGATTACTTAAAAGTAATAAAATAATTAATTTAAGGACATCTTAAATTTTTTAAATGGTCACATGATGGCCAACTGAATTATTCTTACCAGATTAAAGAAGAGGTGGAAGCAGGGCTACAGATAACTTTTGGTAACATCAGCCAGAGTGGCTTTCAGCCATATAGATTTTTTCCCTACATTATTATTGGATGCTGCTGCTATCTGTCCATGCAGGTCTCAGCAAAGTGATTGGAACCAATTTTTACTAAGGGAAAAATGCCTTAATTCTGAATTAAAGGAAATCACAGAATTCACTTAATATTAACAGCCTTGATTCCAACTCAAAATTGCAGCTTTTATCTATATTATTTTAAACCTTTCTTTCCGAGTCAGAGTACTTGCTTTTATTCAAGAGAAAATGTTGCTGGGTATTAGGTGTGTCAACAAGTAATTACATTACATATATAAGTTACTTACATAATGGGTACTTGTGGAATCTTATGGTTTATATATCAGTTGATATGAAAATGCAAAAATAATGAAGTTTTTGAGAAATACATTGTTATATACATACATGAACCTGAATTTGATTAATATATACTAACTAGTTACTTTTAAATTAATAAATTAAGTATATGTTACTGTCTAAGAAGTATGCAGAGAAACAGAATTTCTCGCTTATATAGGTGTTTACATTACATTTTATGTTTTGTTTTCTGAATGATGTTGCATTTGAGTTCACATGTCAAGACTACTGCTGAGAACAGCATATCTTTTTATGCAGACCTTGCTCTTGCATACAGCAAGAAGCAGTAAAGTTAATTTATAGAACTTCCCTGCGGGGGATATACATATATCAGTCGAAAATTTAATATGCACAAGTTAACATTAACTTGTTTTAGGAAGGAGATAAGCTATGTCAACACAAGTTCCATTGTTAGTAGAACAGGCATATAGTACAAAGCTGTACTAGTACCATACTTCAAACTAAGAAACAAAAGTAAAAAAAAAAAAATCCATGCCATTAAATGTAATAGTTGCACCAGTGCATTCGGTGATGAACACCTCTTTGTCCTATCAACTGCTGAAATAAGTAAAAATCTCAGGTGAATATTGTCGTAGCAAAAGTCGTAATAGTTTGTGCACTGAAGGAGATAACTGATAAATAAACATCTAGGATGAGGCTGGCTGTCTGGAGAGTTAAGGATGCCAGGGCAGGAAAGCCCCAAGAGAGCTATAAAGGCGATAAGTAAAAGCACTTTCTGATAGCTGAGGTGATGAGGTCTTTTGTGCAGCACCGAGGATCGCTGGAAAAAGAGGAGTATGGGTGCAATTTGAACAGGTCCATGACGCAGGGTGTCTGTGGTAGAGAGAGGGGATGGAAGCACTATAGTTTCTCTGAGTTTCTACAAAATAAAAAGTGAGAATAAAGCGAAAGAAGAGATGGGTGAGGTGGGAGGCGGCGCGTGGGTGCCCTCACGGGGAGCGCGGCTGGCCGGCAGGCTGGGATGGTGGCAGAGCGCAGGGGGCGGGCCAGGGGCTGGACGCGCCGTGAGGCAGAGCTGCCCGTGGCGGCTTTCGCCGGAGCGTCGCCCAGCCCCGACCGAGTCGCTGACGGCCGTGTCAGGTGTTCCTGGGAGAACGCAGCACAGCACATCCCCTGACGTTGTAGCCAACAGCCGGCAAAGTCCGACGGGGAGGTACACAAGATCGCTTCGACACGGCAGGGAAAAAAAAAAACCAACAAAACAAACCAAAACCAAGGCAACACCAATAACAGGAAAAAAAATTAAATCAACCCAGTGCTTGAAAACCGTGCGGTTTAATGTCCAGCAACAGGTGGCTGAAGTTGCGGGGAGTTTACGGAAACGGACTCCCCAGAAGGGGGCGGTGCGACGGCCCTACCCGGCGGAGAGCTTTGGGCTACCCTGGCGGAAGAGTACCGTGCTCCGGTTAGAGCCGGCGGGGGCCACCGCCTCCGTCTCCTCCCACGCTGCCTGGGCCGCCGCCTACAACTCCCTTCATGCCGCGCGCCGTCGCGGCCGCTGCCGTCGCTCCCCGTTTATCTCCCGCGCCGCTCCCCGCCCACTGCCGGCAGCGCACGCGCAGCGGGGGCGGCGTCTGAGGCAAGTCTCCCCAATGTAAGATGGTGGCCGGGCTGGCAGCGGAGCGCCCCGAGCTCGGAGATCGCCCGTCCCTCGCGTAAAGGTCGTCGGAGCAGCCGCCCGAGCGCCCGACCGGCCGCCGCCGCCGCACGTCCCACCCCAGGAGCACCGCTGCGGGTTTCTCCCCTCCGCTTCTCTCTTTCCTCGCCGCCTCTCTCCTTCCCTCCCCACCCTTCTCCTCCTTTGCTCTCGCCTCCCTTCCCACACGCTCACTCGGTCGCCCACCCGCCCGCCCGGCCGCCCCCGCCGAGCCTGGCAGCCTGAGAGGGAGAGCCGCGCACACGCACCGCGCGCGCCGGGCAGGCAGGAGGAAGGCGGGTGAGTGCGAGTTGAAGGCCGGGCCGGGGAGGGAAGGAGAGACGAGGAGGAGGCGGGGGGGAGCCGGGCCGCTCTGACTACGAGAGCGCCGAGGCTTCGCTGGGACGGCGCAGGCCGCAGCCCACCCGCCGGTGCAGCCCCGGCGACGGGAGGACGCACCGGGCCGCTGCCGGGCGCCCAGGGCACCGGGCCGTGAGGGGAGGGCGCGGGGGGGAGCGGGCGGCTCCTCTTCCCTAGGGGCGCCGGGGAAGGGGCTCCTTCTGTGTCGCTGCCCGGAGGAGGCTGTACTAATTTCCTCCTCGCTCCCCCACCCCCCTCCGGCGCGGGGAAGCCCTTGGGCCGGGCCGGGCCACCGGCCGAGGTGACGGAGGGACGGTGGCCCCCGGAACCGCTCGCATTTGCCGAGACAGGCCGGCGCGGGCATCGCGGCGTGATTCGCTTAGAATTTGCGTGGAAATTTCCTCTCTCCTTCCTCTTCCCTGGAGCCTGGCTCCATTTCTTCTTGTGATACGCAGTTTTTTCCTGAGGGAGAGGAAAACAGATGGTGAATGGCAGCTTCTTAATTTTGGTGTTATTTTGGACAGTCCGTGCAACCTCCTGAGATTTGTCTGTCAGTAAAATAACCAGTATGTAACTTTGTCTCCTGCTTGCAAAATCCTAGAAGCTCTTTCCATTTTGTGTATTAGCAGAAGCAAATTATGAGGCTGTATATGGGTGCTCATCCTGCTTCTAGCTATGGTCGTGCAGCTCTACTCGCCAGTTTAAAAGTGAGCAGCCGGTACCTTTGTAGGTACAGTAAAGGGGAGGGGAAAATACACTAGATAATTATGTTAAATAGCTTTATTACCATACATGAAGGGTTTTAATTGTCCATGGCTTGTATGCTTCTGTCAGTGTGGTAATACCAAGTATGCTGCTCATAGGAGAAGCAATTTTCTCCAGAGCATTTGTTAATGTAAGCAAAATCTATCAGCTGGTTAAAGCTGTAGAAATTTTAGGCCTGCAGGTGTTGTCTAACTCCTGTCCAAAAGTTTTAGAAGTTAGTGTTGGTCAGTCACGTTTATTGAGCCTGTACAGGTTTCTAACTTGCTGCGTTTTAACTGTCTGTGTTTTGTTTTAGTTTTGAAATGTCTTGACTTGAACATCCCTGTACTTTGACTTCATATTCATGTAAACATGGTGTCTAGCACTAATAGAAGAACACACATAGTGAAAGATGAATATGTAAAAGAATGAAACTTTTTCTAGCCCCTTTTACTGCTTAAAAGGAAAAGTAAAAAATAAAATACAGGCTTACTAAGAGCAGGGAATAAAACAGCTGTTGGACTCGAGAGGGTGAATTAGTTTCAGATGGCCTACAAATAGTCAAATATACTGCAAATTTCTTAGCATCTCTGTAATAATGTAGTGATCTAACTCATGGTCTGGGATTCAGCTGTGTTGCAACTTAGGCTTTTGGAATTCTGTGATAGAGTTTCTATTTCATAAACAAGATGAACACATTCAAATGTTTAGAAATACTTTGCTGAATTGCAAACTAAGTTCATTTTAGGGGAAAAGATGGTTTTGGAAAAGGAGAATACAGTGACAAAATTATGGGTTCTTTGGTGCCTCTTTGTTAGCTTTTAAAATTAGGAGTGTTGGAGGTTCCTAACAGTTTTTCTCTTTACAGAGAAAAAGACACTCACAGAGATGGTAAGTGTCTGTCAGGAGTAGTGCTCTACTAGTTTCTTGGTACCTCAGAAAGTTCAGGAACATCCTTAGAGTGCCCACTAAATAAAAAACTTGGGTTAAAAAGGCTGGTGAGAGAATATACACAAGTACATGAGTTTTTTAATTAGTTAAAAATAATCTGTATGTAGAAATACATGTTTTCCTTCATGGCTGTTCACAGAAGTTAGGATATTCCTTGTGAGTTAAATGGTTTTGAGATAGCTCTGACCAAGATCCTAAGTATGGACCCTGAAGGCTTAACTCTAGCAACTATTTCTCAAAATCTCACCTGCTGCTTTGAATTAAATGAGATTATTTCAGATAGACCGCTCTGTAAGCACAGGTAACTGTTAAGTGGCTGATCACAGATTGCATCTTGGGCCTTGGTTGCTCTGGTAAGATGAGGCTGATCTATAGGCCTTAACACATGCAGAAAGAAAATTACTTGCTCAGCAAGACTGCTAGGGTCAAGGGTTCCTAAACTTTCACACGGAGAATAGTGCCTTAGGTTGTACAAACCACCTCTTGTCCTACTTGCAGTTATGTTGTATTGCTGAGGTAACTTGAGTAAGTGCATATATGAAGGACTGCATAACTTACCTTGCTTCAATGTCCTGAATGCTTTCTCCTTTTAAAGATGTTCATGCTTTCTTTTCTTTCTCAGTGTGTATCTTTCTAACTGCTTTAGTCCCCTTTTTATTGCATGGTAACAGTATGAGGAGCTAGCGCTTTATAAATAAATAGAGTCCCTATCCCTCTGGGCCACCCTCCTGTTTCTTGGAGAATAGTCTTATGAATTTATTCCTTTCAGAAGGTTGGTTAACATTTATTAACATTTTAACAACTGTAAACACTTTCCAGACTCGGAAAATTAAGTATAGAAGCAAATTATTTGGCATGGCTTGAGCTGCTACTCAGACCTGGTTCATCCTGTAAATAAATTGAGAGGGCAGTGCACGTGTCTAGCAGGAAATATGAATATAACATTTTTTAAGTAAAAGCACGTATGCGTTTTTGCATTAGACTGTTTTGATCAGTTAGATGCATGTTTTTACCAAACTGGGTTTTTTTTCTGTCACACCTGAAACTTTGATGTGCTTGGTTATGTCAGATGCCCTTTTTCTTGTATGAGTTTGAAAACAGAATCTTCATTGTTTCCTTATTTCAAAATTGTATTCAAGATTATACAAATTTAGTGAGTATTCAGAATATATGGTTTTGGCTTCTGGTTAGCTGTTATTAGACTGGCTGCATCAGCTCAGAGGGAAGAATTAGTGTTTAAACTAGTGATTTCTACACATTGCTAAGATCAAGTAAGTTTTGTGGTGGTATTTTTTTCTTTCCTTTCCTTCCCTGGCTGTTCTGGAAAGTTGACAACTCCAAGGTATTTCTAGTAGGAGTCTATCATCATTTAAATGGAGCTTGCAAGTATTTTCTAAACACATATGTACAAAATAAGGTATTTATAAGTCTCATGCGTGTGCTTTAACAACTTGAGGAAGCCTGCATCCAAAGCTATAATTACAAATACAGGCCAAGGGAATGACACTTGCCATCCTTTTCTATGTATCCTGAAAGCTATGTGCTGTGTTTTTATTCTGGAGCAGAATATGTTAGTGTTGGTTTCATAATGATTAATCAGTTGTTAATGCATTCTTATTAAGGTATTTCATCTGTTGCTGGTTTTCAAATTGGGGAAAATAGGTTGGGATCAGCATGAGGAGTATTTTTTTTCTTTTAGTCATTGAGCGTTAAAAATAAAGGTGGATGTAGAGATCAAGCAAACATGCTATTGAACTTGGAAAGGGAGCTTGGATCTTTGCTAAGGCTTGTTTTCTGATCAGTGCTGTCTGATTTTGATCCAGTTCTGTTCTCTTGCAAGGGAAGGGAAAACTTCATCTGTCTGTGACTTGCTTTCTTACATACTGTGATCCTGGCATCTGTTTCTTCTATCTCACTGTTGTCTTGAGAGCAATAGATGCCTAATATGAAGTGGGTTTCAATTGACTACAGAATCTGATGTAAGATTCTTGCACTGTCCCTTTCTGGGTTTTGAGTTTTTTACTTTTCTCAACTTAGCAGTCTTTCATTGCTGGAAGGTGATACCTCTATTTTTTATTTGATTGCAAGTATCAGTTATTAGCACTAGAAATTTGGGATGGTGTTTTTGTGTTGTTGGGGTTTGTTTTTTTGTTTTCTTTCTTCGAAAGTAATTAAGTGAAAGTGCAAAAATGGCAGCACGCTTCTGTCTTCAATTCTAATGAGTTCTTCAGATTCGGAACAGAATCACATGAGCTTTGTAGGGATGGCCAAAAAATGTGGTAGGCATGTGTACTGTGATTTTCAATTAGTGCTTCATCCCAGGTTTTACTTTGGCCCATTTTTAGGCCTTTTTTTGTGGCTGAGTGCTTATGTTTCAGGCTGCTGAGGTCTAATATTTTCCTCTCTTAACAGAAGGGACATTTTTTTTCCCAGCATGGATGTTTTTAAATGTTTTGCTCCATATCAGATTTGATACGCAAAAGTAGAAACTAAAAGAGCAGCAGTCTTACTCCTTGTAGGATCAAATACAATGCATAGGAATACTTGCTAAAATTTTTTTGGGTTAATTTGTTTCAGGAACACTGAATTCAACAGATGAGATTTATTTGAAATCAGGCTTCTTGTTATATTTTGGTTTAAAGTTTCTTTCACCGCTATGGATTTAGTGTGCATCCTGCTTGAATAGTGTATATTAATTTTAAATTGCAAGATACATGAGCTAAGACACCTTGAGTGTGAAATACTGTACTTGCAGGTGAAGTAGTTTTATTATTTCTAAACCTTTCTCTTATTACATGTTACAGTAAGTTGCTGTCTTAAAAAAACCCCAAGAATGTGTACAGGACTGGGAGGAAGTAATTACATTTGTATGTGCTTTGGAACTGCCTACCTGAGGGAGTTTGTGATAGAAGTTGTGGTGAAGGTTATGTCCCAGATAGGTAAGCATGTGGTAGCTGTTGTTCAGAGTTTTTCTACTACAGCCTAGAATTTTGGAAAAACAGGATAGGGAAGAAGCATGTAGCAGTAATCACTAGATGTGGGGAGAAAGTATTCAGCTACTTTTTTGTCTTTTTCTGTCTTCTCTCCAGATATGATGAATGAAGGTAGGTATGTGTAGCTATAGCTGTACCTGTCAGTTAAAGACCTAAAGCTTCTCTGTGATCTGTAGATATTACCTTGGGCTGTTGGACGTTGCAAAAAGAAACTATTCCGTCTTTGAATAGCTCCTGCTTCATGACATAAGATTTTTTTTTTTTTAAATTGAATGACATCTAGAATTAGTCTTCAGTATCTTATTCATAAAATGTCTGTCCCCTGAGAGCTCTTAAACTAGCATAAAATAAAAGACCAAAACTTGCTAGGTCAAAATTAGTGTTTATAGGTCAGCATGCCCAATAGTTAATTCGAATGCATTTCCTTCAATCAGTGTGAACTGTAGGGGCCCCTAAACTCCTGAAGTTATGTTAAACACACTGATCTAAATGAGAGAGGCCCAGTAGCATTAATCCAATTTGTCTCGTGACTTAATCTTACTGCCATTTATCATGTAAGTGCTGCTCCTCTGAACAAGCCTTTTTGCATGTGTTTCTGTTGATTATTTAGCATGTTGAATCCCTTTTCCTAAGAAGGTAATCTTGCGTTTTATGAAACTTCATCCTAGGTTAAGGGTCAAGTAATTTATAACTGAGGAACAATGTTAGAGAAGTTAGAGCTTCCTCCCATCTTTGAAAGCTCCTTTGCTAATCCTTTCATTTAGTAAAGCATATATTTAACATATTCATGTAGTTTCACAGTCAGTGGCAAACTGGTTCTAGAACATGAGTGGTAAGTCTGAAACCAGATGATCACTGGTTTTCCTCTACTTAACTGTTAGTGTACATTGAAAATAAGGAAGAACAGCTGGGAAGTTGAAGGAAATAGCAGCTCTTATATCAGGCTGTCTTCTGCACATGAGTGGTGTTATCATGTTATCATCTGACTGGATTACAGTCTCATTTGAATGAAACTGTTCATTCATTCTTGAATAGTAGTTATAATTGTAAGCATGCTTCAAGGTATGTCCCTTCTCATGTTTCCACCAGTGTAATGGCTTCTTCCTCTCATTGGGCCATTTTAGAGTAATTAATTTCTTACATTTCTTTGTGCATGGTCTCATTCTGATTTAACTTGAGGCTTATGATTCTCTGGGGGTGGGGCAGGGGCATAACTTGTATGAGAACTATTCCTCTAGTTACTACATTATAAATGCATAGTGCAGTGAAACTTGTTGAGAGCCAGTTGTGTTGTGTGACCACATGACTGACAGTCTGAAGAAAACACTATACCTTGGGCAGAAACTGCTTAGAATTGGTTCTGTAGTATCTTCTCAAAAACCAGCAATTTGTTTTTGGCTTCAGTGTTCAAGAAGAGAACGCTATACAGCCATCTTTATAACGAAGCCTGCAGTGGCACATGGCTTTTATTCTTTGAGCATAGTTGTATAGAGTGTAAGTGAAGAGTCAGAAGACAGGCAGGTTTGGAGTAAAATCGTTATTCTGTCTCTACTCACAATTAATACCAGTTATTGTGAGGGATTTTTTAAAAAATTCTTTGCACTGTTGCATCTATTAAACTCTTTGACAGAGGTGAAGGAAAATTTGTTTTCAACATACGTAATTTGTTGTAATGAGGTGAGAGGGAGTGAGGTTCCTTTTGGCATTTGCAGTGCTGTTGTCATCCACCCTTAACAAATGAGCCACTTAGTACCAGCTGCTATTTCTGCTGTATTCAGTGTGTGCCACCTCTGAAAGCATGGTGAAGATAACTTCTACAGAGGTGCAGCGCAGTATCTTTTGATTGTACTGTTTTTCCTGAGACTTGTGATGGACTTAAAAAATACCATAGTATATGAAAGTATAAGGAAGGAGATGCACTCAGTGTCACTCTGTGTTTTATTTGGGTTTTTGTTTTACTTTTTTTATTTGCTAAATGTACAGTCAGATATCAAAGAGCATCTTCTCAAAGCTGACATCAGCATAAATGTTTCTGAGGCATCCTTAATGTCTTCATTTTGTATTTTATTTCTTCTGTTTTTAAAGGAACTTAAATCTATCAGCCAGTTCTTTGTTCTCTTAAGGCTGTTGTTTGATTTTCTTACAGGTTTTGGTTAGTTTGCATCTCATATGGGCTTGGGCTTCTCCAAAGGAACTGCATTCAGCTGCTCTTGGTTGGTAAAACCTCAGACCTGTCCCTTAGTGTTAGAAGATCACAGCATTTAAAGGATATGTTGGGGAAGCGTATTTGCCATCAGCTTGAACTTCTGTGCTTTTTATAGCATATATTTGTTGCAGTCTGACAAAATGTTGGGGATTTCATTCAGCACTTCATATGTACCAAATGACTCCTTAACTTCACCTGCCAGAGTTGATGCAGGTCCAGGTAGTGGAGGTAGCAGGAGGAGGAATTTATATAAATCCAATACTACACATCCTGCTTAAATTTGTGGAAGCTGATGCTGTTACTTCTCATTGTTCTCCCTTTTTTCTTCTAAGAAATTGCTTCTTCGTGTCTGTCTCTAAAATTTCTTTACTACAGCATATATTCAAGCAGCTCTTTATGTTCTGTTCCTCGCTGGGAAAAAGGTGCTTCCATCAATGCAGGACTTGATCTTTCTCAACTTTGGGTTTTAGTAACAAGTATGTATTTCCCTGAAAAGCAGAAGAAGGCAATTGTAGCTTGTGTACCAGCTATGTGGGAATGGGTATTTATGGTATGGGTGAATATTGTACAAAGCAACTACCTTTTTGGATTTCTAGCAGGTATGTGGAGTATGAATGATAAGAAGGTTCTTCCACTCTCCAAAGCTTTTCTGTGCTTCTCATTAAATGAATTGTTTGCTTTTTGAAATAAATTTTATTTTTTAAATTACAGAATGGAAAGTAAAGCAAAATTCTAAATATTCTCTGTGGAAGCCAAACCAGCTCCAAACTGGGGTTGAGTGTGACTGTGACATGGTAGATATTTTTGCCATTTTCTGTTGACTCAGATGTCAGTACATGTTACTGAAAGCAGCATCCTGCTCTTGTATGAAGCAGATGATGTCTTAAGCATAGTATTTTTATTCTCCATACTGAGCTCCAAGTTGATCTGTTTCTTCAGCTAATAGAACTGATAGCTCATTGGATTTATTTGCTTTTGCATTTTAATTAGATGTGCCTTTTATGTTATCCAGCTGTTTTTGTACATTACTAAAAACAGATACTTTATTGCCTTGAATTATATGCTAGAGAATTTCAGATTTTAAAGAAGCTTTACCCTTTGTCATTTTCAGCTTGAAAGAAGAAATAAGCCACAGGCCTCATTTCCACCTACTTTCAGATAGTGCCACAAATTTGAGCACAGGACATGTGCTATATTTGGAATTGACTTGACCTCCCAGATACACATCAAGAAAAAGCTGAAATGGTTCACTCATTATTTTTTCCATTGGGCTTTGCAATTACTAGGTACGGGGGCTAATGCTTTACTTACTTTTTCACTCTTAAAAAATTCTAAGTGTAGGTATCTTGGTGTAACTGTAGCGTCTTTAAAGTGGAAGTGGGTTTGTATGTATGAAACTTCTGTTGTATCTTTACAGTTCCACTGTGCCTTGTCTATTTACATATTAAGACTTTTACATTGTGTAACAGCAGTGCTTGTGGTAGGGAATTGTTATAATAAAACTTATATTTTTGAAGATAACATTGCAAGTGTCGGCCACGTTTCTCTGTTTCAAACATGTTCTCTAACTACAGTATCATCAATAGTTCTATTCATTGGATAAAGTTTACTAATTAAATATATGTAGGATCACAGCCTTATTTTGTAATATTTTGGTATTCTGCCTTGAGCAGCACCTAAATGCAATTAAGTTCTAATGCATTTCTTTGTTGGCTTAGGTTTAAAGTGGAAAGTATAGACAAGTTCAGAGAATCACAGAAGGGTTTCATTTGGAAAGGACCTTAAAAGATTCTCACTCCAACACTCCTGCTATGTATGGGCATGGACACCTTGCACTCGCCCAGCTTGCTCAAAGCCCCATCCAGTCTGGCCTTGAACACTTCCAGGGATGGGACGTCCACAGCATCTTTGGACAGCCTGTTCCAGTGCCTCACCACCCTCGTAGTGAAGAATTTCTTCGTAACATCTAATTTAAATCTACCCTCTTTCAGTTCAAAACTTTTACTCCCTGTCCTATTACTTCAGTTCATGTTAGAGTCCCTCTCCATACTTCTTGTAGGCCCCCTACAAGATACTGGTTAGATACTGGAAGGCTGCTATCCAGATCTCCCTGGGGTCTTCCCTTCTGCAGTCTGAACAACCTCAACCTCATAGGAAAGATACTGCAGCTGCCAGCTTATCTGTTGCCCTTCTCTGCACCTGCTGAAATAGTTTCCTCTTTGTTATGCTGGGGATCCCAGTTAGTTATTCAACGAATAATGTTGTTTCCCAGTTGTTCAGTGTTCATTTAAACCTGTGACTTAAACTGACTTGCCTCTCCTGACTTTGTAGTGAGGGGCAAACATTGTTGCATTTTGCAAAAGTCAGGTTTGCTTTTTTCCACTTGTGACTAAAGATATTGACTGAATGGCTGAGAGTGAATCTGGGGGCAGTAGCTGCTGTCTCACAAGTTTTAGGATGAGTTTGAAGAGGCTGACCAAATCCCCTTTGTTCCCTGTATTTCTTGGTAGTTTCTCAAAGATTCTGAACAATAATTTTAAGCCTATGCAAGCATTTATTTTATTTACATGGATTTTTTTTAACAGGCTGAATGAGGAGTACAGACTTTTTTCTGACGTATTTGGTTGTCTTCTGCTGTAAGTGAAATACAGAATGTAGGTTTTCCAGAGAAATATGGAGGTCTGTGGAGAAGATTGGTTTTTTTTCTGTTAAGGAAGGATCACTGCTTCTTCCAGTATCTGTAGCTCCCC
The DNA here is from genome assembly GCA_013401135.1 of Cettia cetti. NCBI lineage: Eukaryota > Metazoa > Chordata > Aves > Passeriformes > Sylviidae > Cettia > Cettia cetti. Next base: position 43,178 of record VZUI01038120.1, on the reverse strand, counting down.
CAGCCTTTTCTTTTGAGAAGTGCTGGAACACATCTCACTTACTGCTAGGAGGTATATAAAGCTTTGGAGTACATTTCTTCTTGGTTTTCTTCTTCACTCCTTCCCCTGTTTCTGGAATTTTTTGACTGACTAGTCATGTCATGAATTTTCCAGTGGTTAATAATTTCTGATGTTATTTGCCTTGTCAAAGAGTGTGGGACTTTTTCTGAAGAGCTGTTATTGTCCTGAAATATCTTATTGTCAATCTGATAAGTAACTTAGGAGGATTGGGGGAAGACTGATACAGGAGCATCTGCATGTAATTGTTGGTAGGGTACTATACCATACCAGGAATTTGCTCTAGGTGCTGGAGTACCTGTGGTGTCTTTGTTAATGTTTTTACTTTTTTTGTTGGTTTTTTTGCCTAAACCAACAATTGTTTAGACAGAAGCCCTAATAATGTACTGTTTTTCTCCTCCCTCATATATTTCTGGTCTTTGAGGCTTGGTTGTTGGTTTGGTCTTTTCTTTCCCCTTTAGTTGAGGAGATTTATTTTCTTCGTAAGTGTCTGTGTGTGTATAAATATGAGCTTGTAAAACTACAACTCTTCATTCAACTGTATGATTTTTTTTTCGAAGTTCATAACTTTTAATTCTAGTTTAGAAATAGAGCTGCAGGCTGAACAGGAGATGCTGTCTTTAGAGTTGATGTACATCTTAGAGAGGGCCTAGAGTAAGCCCAGAAAGGCAGTGTATAACTCATTTTAGCTTGTAGTAGAGCAGATTTTAGTATGAGGTTTTGGTTTCTGCAGTTTTACATGGGGAAGTGCAGGGATAAAGATAACAGCTGTATTGCATCAAAACTTTGTGTTAGAAGACTTTAAATCTAGCAGATGTGTGTAAGAAGTAAGTTTGCTAAAATTCTGTATGCTGCTAGGGAAATGCATCCTCAGGCTCCGGAAAAGATTTTAGGAGGAAGGAGGAACTAACTGTTGGAGTACCTGTGGGCATGCTATTGAGAATACTGAGCCAAGCTAGCTAGAGTGCTGTGGAAGGCAGGCAAGAGACAGCAGGCATGTGTTAGAATAACTTCGTTTGAGGTGAACATGTTTCTTTATGGAGTATTCAGGACAATTACTGGGACAGGTGAAAGAGGTTCTGTAGTGTTCAGCTTTGCATATTTTGATGCCTAGCTTGATAAAGTACAGTGTAATGTAGGCTTATTTTGTTGATTTTTATTTGAGAAGGAGGTTGAATAGAGAACCCTAGAGATCCTTTCCAGTTGGAATTATTCTGTGAATCTGTAGCAAAAACTGTAACCATCCTCTAGTTTGTGAGTATAAAATTGTCTATGTTAGAGCTTGAAACTAAAAATTAGCGATGAGGCTATAAATTCACATGAGGCTTAACAAGACCAAGTGCAAGGTGCCTGCTCCTGGGTCGGGGCAACCCCAGGTATCAACACTGGCTAAGGGATGCACAGATCAAGAGCAGCCCCGCTGAGAAGGATTTGGGGGTACTGGTGGCTGAGGGGCTGGACATGACCCAGCAATGTGGACTCAGCCCAGAAAGCCAATTGTACCCTGGGCTGCATCCAAAGCAGCGTGGGCAGCACAGTGAGGGAGGGGATTCTGCTCCTCTGCTCTGCTCTGGTGGTACCCCACCTGCAGTGCTGCATCCAGCTCTGGGGTCCCTAAAATAAGAAAGACATGGACTGTTTGAGAAAGGCCCAGAGGAGGCCACCAAGAAGGATGAAGCACCGTCTCTGAGTAAAGGCTGAAAGAACTTGGATTATTCAGCCCAGGAAAGAGAAGGCTTTGTGCGGCGTAATGGTACCTGAAGGGAGCCTAGAAAACAGATGGCGAGGGATGTTTTATGGCATCATGTAGTGACAATCAAACAGTCAGTAGGTTTAGCATACATATTAGAAAAAAAATCCTTACTGTGAGGTGGTAAGGCATTGGCACAGGTTGCCCAGGGAAGCTGTGGATGCCTCATCCCTAGAAATACTCAAGGACGGGAGGGATGGAGCTCTGAGCAACCTAATCTGTTGCAAATGATGTTGCTGCTTTTGGCTGGGGTGTTGGAACTAGATGATCTTTAAGGTGCCTTCCAATCCAGGCCATTTTGTGATTCTATGTTAATAAGCTTAAAGTAGATAGTGTGGCTTCAGTGGAAATGCAGGAAGGTTTATTTAAACTTAAAGGTACTCCTTGATGTAAATACTGAGGCTTATGGGTGTAATGCAGAATCTCTGAATCTCTTGCACTAACACAGGATGTCTATCTTCCTAAAGTTCAAGGTGATTGCTTAAAAACTCAGTGATCAAATGCTCAAAAGGGAATGGGAAAATACTAGGCTTGCCAGTGATGAGCAATTGGATGGTGTGCCAAAACTTGAGGAAATGAGTGCTAATGGACTCCCTCCCTGCAAAGTAACACGCCTGAAATGTTTCTGCACCAATGAAGGAAGCATGAGGAATAAGCAAGACTATAGCTCCAAGCTTTGGCCCAGTCCCAGAAATTTGATATTGGCACAAGTGAAACTTGGTGGGATGAGTCTTGTGTTTGGAGTGTCCTGTTGGATGGTTGCAGGCTCTTTTGGAGCGATAGGCAGGGCAGAAGAGGGGGAATGAGGGGGAGGAGGGTGACATTTTTTTCAATGGAAGGGATAGAATCTGTGGGGTGCACAGTTGTCAGTGGCACATTCAAGAAGCATTTGGACAATGTTCTCAGGCACATGATATGACTCTTGAGGTGTTCTGTGTTGGGCCAGGAGTTGGACTCAATGATCCTGATGGATCCCTTCCAACTCAGCTTATTCTATGATTCTATCATCTACTCTATACACTGTCCATGGTACTGCAGTTGCAGACATTTCCCTTCCACAGCTGTAGTCAGGCTGAGTGTGTGTTGGAATAGAAGTGATCTAGTGTTGAAGTTGGGCTGGATTGTATGTGTGTAGGGTGGTTGTGGGTGTTTTTATTGTAATTTTTTTGTTTTTCCTTCAGATTAGGTACTTCTGTCCAAAGCCCCAGGAACAGCAGCAGCACTGTGTTTGGTTAAATATTTGTTTCTGTAGTCATGTCTATGTAGAAAGCAGGAGAAACATACTTTACTTCTGTTGACGAAAAAGCACAATTTTGATAATCCAGCGTAATTCCTCCAATTTGTAACTGGAAGTACACTATGATTTACCTTATGGCAGAATTAATCTAAGACCTTTAGGTAGTTTCAGTGTGATGATCAGGACTATGAATAGAGCCCCTAATGAAAGATAAAATTAAGTGTTGAACATCGTAATGGTGTTTCATATCTTCTGCAGAGTCTCTTAGGAAAATGAAGGAGAATCTGGTCCTAGGAATTATCTTCATCTTTGCATTGTACTGATAGATAATGTCCTTTACACTAGCTATTCTAGATTTTGCAGGTGTTCTTTCTCAGGCTTGGGAATTTTGCTTGAGTAATTAGAAAAGTGTTTTTAAACTAACCCATTGTTATGTTAGTATTGCTCTTAGATGAAATATGAATGACATGTCATTTTTCAGCACATTAGGACTTGTATTTCCTTTAAAAACAAAGCACTGGACAGTAATTATCACTCTTTTGACTCTTAAGATTTGTGGGAGTTTAATTGCACTTGCAAAGGAGAACTAATTAGGGATTGATAAAATGAATACATGTGTACATCTGGATTGCTGTAAAGGAAGAGTTTGAGTGAGCTTTTTTGTTTGTTTAGTGCTATTCTTTGGGGTTTTTTATCCCTTTTTTTTTTCTTGGAACTGTTGAACATAAAAAGATGTTTTCTGCTTTGGGTTGTTTGTTTCCCTCCTATATAATTTATCAGTGAATTATATCTGTAACAATATTGTCTTTGTCTAAAAATGCAAGTGTAACATTTGTAACAAGTGTAAGCTTTTTTGAAAGGTGGGGGAAAGGCTACTTATATGTGTTCAATTCTACATCATAGTCCTTTTATAGATACTTAGCATAAGAAAGCTATTCTGAAAGACAAAATGGCTTTTAAAGGTTGATGAAAGTTGAGAAGCAGATCCTATATGTTTTGTGGAGAGCAGTAAACTTTGCAGTTTAAGCTGTTCTAAGTTATTTTTTTTCTGTGCAAAGGGCATAGTGATAAGAAATTCTAACCATACATCGCTGCAGTTCTGCCTGAAATATTAGGCATTATTTACATACCTGTATGTAATGAATTTTGCCACCTATACCCCAAATTTGTGTTGATCTGTGAGAAAAGAGCAAATGTGAGATTTGTAAACATGTTTAAATAGGAAGCAGATGTAGTTGAGATGCTCAGCAATCATGCCTATTACATACACTGTGTAATGACTGTATAATAGATACTTCAGGGATTTTTTGTTCCCATTTAAACTGATGCAGGACACTTATTTTACTGCTCGGTTATAATATGCTGAAGGCTCTGTTTTTTCCCTTTTACCTCGTCTGAAAAGACTTTGCTATAGTGGATAACTTACAGTGTGTATGTTCCAAGAGTATCCTAAAGATCTTTTACCCCTCCCACCCCCTCAGTATAGCTGTTGGTTTTCTCTGCCTTGATGTAGTTCATTTTAATCTATTTACTTTCCGAATAACAATGCTTCTCCTTTTGCTGTTCACTGAGAGTAACAAGGTAAATTACTATTAATTTTAATTTTTAGGCACACTCTAAGATAAATTTATCTTTAATGGTGATAAATATTTGGGAGAGTAGTTTTGTTTCAAGTGCTGAATATAAGTTATAAATAGGACTTTTAATATATCAGTGAGCAATTAGTGAATTTTTCAAGTGTCAGACTGTCATCCTGTTCCCCTGTCCAAGATGAGGGCTGCAGAATTAGCATCTTGTTGGATGCAGAGATAGTACCTTGTGTTAGTCCAATATACTAGTTCAATATGTGTGTTGGTTTAATAAAAGATGCAATCTCAACCTACAAACACTGTGGCTTTTTTTAGAGTAGGATGAATGTAGGAGTGTATGCAAGGCACAAGGATGTGGCTTCTTTATCTTTGGCAGTCTCAGGACTCTGCAGAGGTGTGCAGTGCTAGGAGGAGACAAGTTTTCTTTCCCTTCATGTTCACGCTCATCTTGTCCTGTGACTGTCCTTGATCTGTGCCCTGCTGAAGGAAAAATGCTGTGGACACAAGTTTTGTCTTTGGTACCTCTGTGTTCAGGTGTAGCAAAGTGACTTGTGACTTCATGTCGAAAACCATAAATCTTCATAGTCATGCCCTATTTTATATGCTGTCTGTGAATTTAGTCTAGAGGGAATATTCTCTATGTGTGCTCTAACATTCTTAGTCTTATGCATAGCCATGTTTTTCAAGGACTTATAAACCTTTGTGACTATTAATGCCCTTTTAAAGTGTTCAGAACAATTTTTAGTCTTTCATAGAAACTGTTTTCATATGAAAGTTGAAAAACTAAACTGTGGAGTTTTCATTGAAAGATGCTTGCTGGGAATGTAGTTCTTTACCTTGAGATTCCTTGTGGAGGAGAAATAATGTACGTTCTGGGTGTGGCTGGTTTGGAGCTCCTGCTTTACAGAGAAAGCAGCTAACCTGGGAGCTGTTGCAATCGGTTAGCCTAAGGAATTGGGCAGTAGGAAGCACGTCCTTGCCACTGACTGATGTCAGCATGCTTGCCTGGGAGAGGATGTTACTTTTCTATTACTCCATAACTGGATTTCTTCTCTGTACTACTTACACTGCCCAGTGAATGTTTCCTTCCGCAAGGTCAGGGAATTGAGTTGCTGCTCTTCCAGCAGTACTGGGCATACTTCATCCCTTTCCAAAGATTTGCTGTTTGTATAAGAGGTGGGATTTTATCTGACATTCTGCTGTAAATTTGGGAACAGTGACGTAGTTGAAACCTGCATACATAACCAGATATTAATAAACAGAATTGAAACAAAATGACAGGAGAGCACCACAAAACCAAAGGTGCCCTTACTCACCCTGACTATTCATTGTTAACTATCTACCACCATAGTAATACTTTATAGGCAGTCTGAGCTACCAGCATCTTTCCATGTGCGTTATGTTATCAATGTAAATTCTTGATAGCATCTGATTTAAGCCTCTTCTATTACGGTGAGTAAGGATAAAATGCTAACCCCTGACGAAGACAAATGTCCCATCTTAAAAAGTAGATAAAAATCTGTAATTTTATTAAGTCAGAGGAGCAAAAGATACTGTATGTGGCCTTAAGGTCTGTATAGATTACTTTATCCTCTCTTCATTACTGTATGGCTCTGGCCCTTATGCAGATGGGTATTAAAGGAACCTGGAATGTGTAAACTGTTCCCTGTCAGAAAGCAGATAACCTGGGTGCCATATCCCTGAATAATATGACATTCCTCTGCTGTCTCTTTCAAGCCCTCAGAAAAAATGCTGAGAAATATTTTTGTATAACTCATGGAGTAAATCTAATGCTAGGTAAATCTCATGCTTTTGTTTTTAAAGTGGTCATTGCTGTTACGGACAGTGGCAACCACTCCACTCTGATGTAGGAACTGTAATACGAGTTTTCAGGTTGTTCTTTAAAACAATTATTATTCAGCACCTTGCAGATGAAGACTAAACGACCCTGTCAAGTTTCTATTATACACTTGGAATCACACACACTATCCCACACAAAAGTAGCAGTGCTATATGACCCATTGTTTTATTTTCTTATTTCTGCACATACATTTTAGATGGAGCATCTGTGTCCTTAAGACTAATTTTGAAAGACTTTTTCTCATCAAATTAGGCTCTGTGCTTAACTATTTTCCTAAAATATATTGCATGTCAGGTACAGCCAGTGCTGTCCGTCCTGTAGTAAGTACCCATAGTAAGCATAAATTTAAAAAGCACAAATTTGTATTTCATTCTGGTTCATTATTACTTGGCCTCTTGATGCCAAGACCTTAGAAATTCTTGTGGAATGCAACTGCTGGACTGATTTAGGTTTATTTGCATATTAATTCTCAAATGCCTTGATTAGCAGGGGTGTATGGCTGTTTATAAAAGCTATGTTGGTTAGCCATTTTCCCTTTTAAAATTGGATTTGCAAATTATTTTCCTCCAAACTCAGAGAGTCAGTTGGTTTTTTTAGAGAAACAGTTTTTAGTATATGTGTGAGTAATGCTGTTATGTCCAAGACTCAAATATCATAAATCTTACTAAGTGGAATGTTAATGAAAAGAGAATGATGTTGTTAGAAGAGTAGGCAGAAATTGTTGAGGTCTGAAAAACAAGAGTCAATAACAGCACATCTCAAACGTGGTCATAGCAAGGGAAAAGAACGTTGTTTTGCTGCTCACTGGATTCTGTTCTCAGGGGTCTTGTAGGCCATTCTGGACATACTGAACAAATCTGTCCTGAGTACTTGGCCTGGGTTGCTGGAAGAATAAAGAGAAGTAAGGGTGCAGACACCTCTTGGTTCTGATTTGCCTTAATTTAGGAATTACTGATCCTAAATTGATATGTGTGATTGATGATATGACTGCTTTTAGTGTTAGACTTGCTTGGAATCTCTTGCTCTTTCAAGTTGTTTGGTACTAATGACTTCCAGAATAAAACAGGGGGTACTTTTTGTTTTTTAAATAAGTCCCTGCAGCTTGTAACTTTATTTCTTGGTGGCCTGCTTGGATACATTTTTGTATGGGTTCAACTTCTCTATAGAAAATGCTTGGAAAGCCTTCCTGAGCCTGTTGAGGCCTCTTTCATGACCACTGTCTTGAAAGAGAAGGGATTGTTCTGCTGAAAGACTTAGGATGGATTGCAATGCTGACCAAGAATTCTTGGCCTACTACTTTGAGACTTGAGAATTCTGTTCCTGATGTTTTATATAGAGAAGACTGTGAAGCTTTTGGCACTGTTCAGCCCTGAGAACTTTTGGTGATTGTCGTGGTGCTGGCCATGCAGAGTCTGGCACTGTAATAGACTACAATAAACAGAGCTTTTTAGTTATCCCCGAGAGTAATCTGTAGACAATATAGGTTTATGATCCAAAAAATTCTCTTCCTTACACTTACATCTCTGGCCCTAAACAAAAAATGCTTGCACTGTTACTGATTTCTACTTGTGTTTCTCCCCATAGTGGGGAAAAAGAATGGTGATAATCAAGCCAAGGATTTTTCAGAGAAAGCTACAGCTTCTCAGGAAGTCATGATGGCATACTAAGTTGTTTTTTTTTTTCCCCCCAACTTGCTTTTTTTGATGCTTCCACAATCTTTTGACCGTACTAGGTTGCATGGTGTGAAGCCTTAGTGTTAATGAACTACCTCTCACAAAGGCAAGGATCCCCGCTGCTGTGGAAGGCTACAATGCAAACTCATTCAGCTTGTGTAGAAAGGTAAGACATATTTTACAAGCGCTTTCAGATTTTACTGAGATCTAATCATTCAGCCTTCTAAGTCTATTTTCATTGGTCTCTAATACAATTAAGGAATGAGTTGTAGATTTTCCAGGAATGGAGCATCCTTGCCAATATATTCTGGCAGCTGATCCTGATTATAAGGAATGTGCCACTTAATGATAGTATGAGTTTTCTGTTGTAGTTTCAAACATTGATTGTTTCAGTAGCAGCCTAATCCATAGATAATACTATGTTCTCCTTAGCTCTTGAAATCTTGTGTAGTCCTATCTCAGGGAAAATCTGGGTGTTTTCTTGTGAGTTAGTGCTACTACAGTCATCTCAGCTTTGTTAGCACCAGCCCTCTGAATTCCCGTTTTGCAAGACAGGTTCTGTACATGTAGTGTATGATGTCTCCTTTATGTCTAGTGCAATGGTTGAGTATGATGGGCCTTGTTTACAAATGAGGCATTCTTTTGTAAAACAAGCAAAGAAGCTTGCAGCTTGGGGTAATGTGCCAGACTTTCAAGGTTTAATGTTGCTATTTCACAGTATAGATGCCTTGTGGGGGGGCAAGGAAAAGACCTCACCTTGATTCAAGATGCCAATTATCTGGGGGGAGCTAACAGTAACCTTTTAAAACAAAGTTCTTGTATATTGACCTCCTTTGTTGCAATTCGTTGATTGTTGTCAGTGGGATTATCTTGTAAATCAAAAGCTTTGGAACACGTTGAATTAATTCTTAGAACCATGGCTCTGGGCTGTGATTGGTTTGAAGTTTTTCTTCCCCAGGAAGTGATTTAGGCTTTTCTCAAGTTCCTTTGATAGGGCCAGATTTGTAAAGATGAGTAGATGTTTGTGTGCTGGTTGTATGAATGCCTGTCTAGGGACTTGTCTGTCATACCTGTTTGTTAGTGTTGTAGGTTTGATCATCACTAGAAAAAGTAAAGAGCAACTTGATTGTGGTACTGACCTGTCTGGGGTGCTTGCCTTTGCCACAGTTACTGGCTTTCCCTGAACCTACCCAAGTTACATATGATGATTTGTTTTTGCTCAGTGATGCTGGTTTGCAGGATGATCTCTCTACTCCTGCCTACTTCCTCATTACAGAAGAACTCTGGCTTTTTGGTCCATTGTGGAGTCTTCCTCATGCCTTGGATCCTAAAGATTTAGGTAGACTATTTTGATCCATGACAGCCTGCTTCCTCTATTTTATACCTATGAAGGCAGAATAAAATGAGAACAAGCTTATTTTGACAGCTAACTGGAAAGAACACTGGGATACAGGCTCATGTGACTTGACTTTGATTTACCTTATCATAAATACAGCATTAATGTAAAGTTCAACCCTAAATTATTGGCGGAAGTGGGCTCAAATTCAATCTGAACAAATAAATGATTGACTAATTTTCTTCCCTGAAACTTTATCCAAGGCAAAGTAAAAATGCATGGATTGAAACTCTTGGTTATATTATCCAGATAAGAGTATTCAAGCAGAAAATGATTGAAGATGATCTTTTTCCACCTAGAGGGAATCTTGACATGATAAGGTTTGCTACCAGGTGGTAAATATGGACCCCCATGGACACTGCTCAAGCTGGACTTTTATAGCCTCTCTGTGTTTGGTTTTTTTTTTGTCCCTGCATGTTTTATGTGTAGCAGTGCCTGTATTTCTTCACAGCTCTGAGCTCTGCATATTTTTGATGCTACTCTTTTCCAGAATATACTTCTGTTGCTCTTTAGATTAAAACTGCCCACTTGGCTGTTGAAAGCCACTTGCTGATGAGAATCAACAGTACTGGCATGAAAAACATTAGAGGACAGTCCTCCTAATTAGGCATTATGAGGCTATGCAGTTTACTGGCTGTAGGCATGCTGCTTCTTTATTCAACTGTTTAAGATTTCAATTGTGGCTGGCTGTATAGATTATGAATGAAGTTACAGTATATTAGGAGGTGCTTGGATCTGGTTATTTGAGATACTGCTGTGCCAAGAAAAACGTTTCATTTATAATAACAAGTAAATCAATAAAGAATAGTATGGTCACAAGCAGTTTGTTCGAGTGATACTAGCAGTAGGTAGGTTAGTCTCTTCTGTGAATGCTAATGTTTTGGAGCTGAGTTATATCAGCTGAGATGTTCAAGAAACATCTGTCCTCCCAGTTTACGAGTAGATCAAACCAGTCTCAGTGTAACTAATGCCTACCTCAAATTTTTTTCAGTTCCTGGTGACTAGAAGAGCATGCATATCGACAGTATCTCAGTGCTATGGGTAAATGTTTCTCCATAATAATATCTGGTATTGCTGGACGTGGAAATGCTTTTTGCTGCAGATTTGCTTATGATGTCTTTTAAAGTCTTCTAAATTAAATCACTGCAATACAACAGTGAATTCTGGGAATGTCAGGTAGTACCTGCTAGCATGAAAATAAAAGCGATGCAGCTGCAAATCTTTGCATGTAGTGTGAGCATGGTTACCTGGCTGATTCAGCAGTTTGTAACATGAAATTAACTTCTCATAGGTTTTGTTGATCAGAAACATAATTCATAACATTCAACATAATTTCCTGATGTACTTCTACAAAGAGCTGTGAAATTTCATGGAGTGTGTATCTGTTGCCTGACTAACTCCTGGTAACCATCTTCAGGACTTCTAATGAAGTTATGGTGGGAGACTTTGATTTAACTTAAACATGAAAGGTCTTTCTACTTTCCATGTTTTTTCTGTGTGAAGTACAGGCTCAGCAGGTAAGAACTGGGCTTACTCTCAGTTGCCTGATCAACATATGTCACTGATGAGACTTTGTGAAAGTAAACTTGGAAATAAGTTATAAGCTTGTAGAGACAAACCCAGTCAAACTCTTAAGTGAAGTCTTTTAAAATAAATGTGAACTAGAATTTATAGCTCTTTTGCATAATAAGTTTGTGAAGAGATTTTTTTTTACCTCATTGAAGATTGTTTCAAAATAGATCAAGCATTAATTATGTTTGATTTTATAAATTTTCACTTCTTATTTGTAGCAAGTAGAACTTGTATAGAAAATTATTGGATAAAGAGTGAATGTGCATGTATGGAGGGAGAAACTTCTGCCAACTTTTCAGGCCACGTGTACTAATACATTGGAGCTTCTGTAGTTATCAATGGAGGCAAGAAATCCAGTTCTAGACTATGGGTTAATATTTGGTAATTGGGAATGTCAATTCACGTGTTAGCATTCTGTAACTGATTGCCGATTGTCATTCTCTTTCCCAAACTGTATTTTTCTTGAAAATTCAAAATGCAACTTCATTAACTTTTGGCTTGATGCTCCTAAAGAGAATCTTCTGGCATTGTTCTTCATGTGCTGGAGCAGGGACACAGTCAGGAGATCTGTTTGATTTTTTTTTTTTTTCCTCCTTTTCTTTCTTTTATAGGTGAGTTGTAGACCACAGCATATTCAAAAAATGTGAGTTACATGAAGAGAAATTACTGCTGAGTTACCTGATTTAAAAAATACCCCCGAACTCTTCATCTTGGTCTGACCATATGTAATCAGAGTCACTAAAAGGCAAAATACTTGATTCAGACTTGGAAATACTTTAAATGGTATAGTGCTAAAAAGCTGGTAGTCTGTCAGAAGCTGTTACTGCTCCAGTAGTTTCCTTGAGCTCTGTCTCACGTAATGACAGCAGCTGACTACTGCTCCTACACCATATCTCTAGGTCCAGAATTATAAAGTGTTTAATAGTTTTTAAGTAAATAATTTTACTGTCTCTGCATCTTGATCTTTTCAAGAATGGCTTGTATGGTGATTACTGGGTAGGGGTTTGATCATTATCACTACTTACTCTCTTGTGGTCTTCTTCAGTTAAAGCCAAGAGGTCTAGTTAGTAGCCATCTGCTGATGCTGCTGTTCCTAGAGCTGACCTAGGTGTGGAAACAGTGCCTTGAGACAGAAAATTGTGATTCCTGTTTACCTTTCCAGGGGAGCAGTTGCAGTTTTGGAGGAGAGGGATCAGTTTTGGAGGAAAGCTCACGAATGTAGAAGTAATATATTAATTAAGAAATAATGAAAAAATCTCATTCTTCAAGGGAAGAAAGTGAAGCCCAAAAATCAGAATGTTTTCTTCCATTGTTTTTTGACCCTGATTGTTACATTGTAAAATGTAGATTTTATTATATACATATTAGTCTGCTTTTCTCTTATTTTTTTTTTCTCTTTTGAGGTCTTTTTAGAAACTTTCAGCAGTGAGGCATGCTTGTGGCTGATACTGTATCTGTCCTATTCAGATTGTTCTGATTATCATAGTTCGTACTTAAAAAGACCTGTGAAGACTTCATTGTTTCATGTCATCTGGTAGAACACTGAAAAAAGCTACAATCTGGAGAATCAGATATTGATTTGGATTCTTTGTAAGCATCCATGTAATTTCAGAGTGAAATGAATTTTTTTTTCCTAAGTTAGAGTTAGATATAAAGTACAAACTGCTGCGGGAGGCATTGACATAGGTGCTTCACAGTTTGTGACTAGGGAAGTGATGCAGTAATAGTTTGTGTTTTACTAGTATGAGGCAGCTTTTCCAATGCAGTACTCTATGTGGCTGTAACTTGTCAATCAATGTGTCATGTAGCCTACTGTATACCAGTCTTCTAATTTCTGGCATCCACTGCCAGTGAGTTTCAAGATGAAATTGTGGGCATTGAGAAGTGCATGGACTTGGACAAAGAGTTTTTATTCTTCTGAGCTCAATGCTTTGCATTATTACTTGATTAGCAGAAGCATTCAAGCTGGAATCACTACTCATCCAGAACCTATAAATGAGCTGTATAAGGCTTTCTTTTTCTGTCTTAAACTTGTTTTGGTGCTTTTCTCCCCTTCCAATCCAACTTTTTGCTTTCATGGACTCTGGGAAAGCATTAGAGACTTACTACTGTTGTTGCTAAGAAATCAGTAATTAGGCTGATACTGTGTTCATGTTTGCTGTTTAAAATGACTTGAAAGTTGCATAATAACTCTGTTGCTCTGTAAAGGTCAAGCTATTTGAAAATATTGGACAACTGCATGAGTTGAAGCCTAATAAAAACATTTTAATTGAGAAGGTTGAGGAAAAACAAAGATTGAGTACCCTTTACCTGTTTTTTAAAGGTTGTTTTAAATAAATTTTTAACACATCCATAAAAACTTTTTCAAATTACTTAAAATTTCTTTTGTCTCAGATATTCTGGTGTCTTAGTTTGCTTTCCTGATTTCAAGGATGCTGTGAAAGGGAACTGAGAAGTAGTTACTAACTCTGGCTGGATCTTCCATACCCTAGATCTGAAGCATATTCAGCTGTGTTATTGGAAGGTGAGGGGTTGTGGGTAGGGAGACAGAAATCTTGACTCGAGTCCTCTTGATCATGAGACAAACAGCAATGTTTTATTGTTAGGAGCCCCCTTATACAGGGAGTTCAAAACTCCTGGCCCTAGACACTGATTGGTCTGAGTCTTAGCCCTGCCCAGCTCCTTGAGCACGGATATTTCTGCTCTCTGGACTGGCTGTGATTGGCTGTGGTGTCTGCACGAGCTCTCTTATTCACCTAGGGACTTCAGGAACAAGCCAGGTCAGCAGGACTTGACTTATGACCAGATTTATTTTGTCTAGCTGTGATATGTTATTAAGCTTCAGAGTGGATAATTCTTAACCTTTTTCCTTGTTACTGAGACATGAATAAAACTATCTCATACATTGATTTATACTCTTTCTATTCAAGAAAAGCATCTCAAACAGTCTGTGAAACCATGAACAATGTTCAAAGGGGCTCTTGACTAGAGATAAGGCATGTGGGATGGTCAACCCCCCCACTTATGCATAAACAGAAAATTTACTACTTGCTGTGTGTCTTGTGTGAGGGTTTTTTGGTAATACAGAATGTAGCTGCTACACTTCCCTGGTTTTTTATCACTTATATTGCTTGGCAACTTAGCACTTCATAAGGAGAGTTAAAGAATTTGGAAGGTTTCTGATACACTTAGAAGGTGGAGAAAAGAAGCCATAAGCTGTGATCATACTGATGTGGGTTTTACAGCTCATTTTCTACAAGCTATTTTGGTAATTCTTAGTTGCTAAAGGAATATATGTGTGTCTTTATAATGTGTGGTGCTACATACAAGAGTGCATAAATCTTCAGTGTGATCAGCTTCTATCTCCCTTTTCTGTGCTTCTTCCTCCCTGCTCTTAGCAGCTCTAACTTTCCAAGGATTTCCAAGATAGTTTCAGAAGTGTGTATGTTAGCTACTGGATACTATTGCTGCAAGAGCAAAAGTGCTGCCTGGTAACAATTAAAGATCTTAGAATTTTTGTAAAAAATCCTGAGAAAAATTTCATGTGTAGTGTGCTTTTGCTCTGATGATAAGTTAGTTTCTTTATGCTTTGTGTGGTAGTGTTTCTGTACCTGCTTCTTCAGGGGCCAATAAGAGATAATTATCCTGCTATACAGGAAGGCAGTTATCTAATAGATACTTAAATCTCTGGAGCTCCATTTGGGGGAAGTTTTAACTGAATATTCTTTTTCCTTCATTTGGATGACATAAATATTCAGGAATTAATTAGAAAACTGTTTACTTTTTTTTGCACTAGACAGTATAACTGCTGTAGTTTTTGAGAGTACAGCTGGATAGGCAAGCTGGGACTTCTAAAGATGCTGCAGTGATCTTGTTCGTGCTGCACTGTGGAAAGGAGTTTCACGTGCTGCAAGAGTTTTTTATAATGTAGAAGCTGAGCTGTCCTTGAATGCAAGTTAAAAAAAAAAAGTCATGTGCTTCATTCTGAGCATATTGTATTGGTGTTTTGTGCCAGGTTGTTCTTCAGTGATGGTATGACTTTCAGATCAGACCAGTTGGAATACTACGTCTTGTGAACTAATGCAGCTGGAGCAACAGGTCAAAAGTAAATCCTTCTGTAAAATTATCCAGGTGGTGGCTGCAGGCAGAATTATGCAAATGGGTTATATTCAAATACATACAGCCTCAAGTGGGTTGATTTTTTCCTGTGTGTATAAGAATTTCTGAGTCATTGCCCCTTAAAGCATGTGGAGCTCTTCAGACCTGAGCTGTTCTTTCTAATTGGATTTGAGAACATTTGCCATTATTATTAAGTATGCAATCTAATACAAGAAACTTTTATTATAGATTTGCATGTTCTCACCTCTTCTGTGAAGAAAGAAATGTACTCATAAAATCTCTTGATACCTAGAAGCGTGGAACAAATGCTGGTGTTTTTCATCTTTTGGCTGAAGGCATCCTATAGAAATATAAATAGCCGGAATGGCACCAGTAGATCAAATGGAAATGGGAGATGGTGAGAGACTGCCTAGCAGACAGAGAGTTGAGATGGTGATCAAGTGAAAATGAAAGATGGTGAGAGGCAGAGAGCTGAGCTGTGTCATGGGAGATGGAAGACTATCCTGAATGGCAGTGCAAAGGAGAAGGATATTGGTAATATGGTGACTTGGGGTGGTATGTTGAGTTTTTGTGAATTTTGTAGTTTAAGTTCTGGATTGATCTGTAGATAATGTGTAGGAGTATTTAGCACCTTAGCAGGGACTAGATAGAACACATTATTGTGAAAAAATTGAGCCGTGGCACACTGATGTGTAGATACCCCCACTGCAGAATGAATGTTTCATGCTGTAGTGCTGTGTGAGCACTATAAAGACACTCAATTCCCCAAATAATAGCCTGTTTAATAGCCTCCTGTGGTTGCTGCATGATTGGCAAGTTGATATATCTACATCATCTTTCTGATCTGGATCTAGTGACTGGTAGCAGATGCCCTGAAGAAAAGGTACAAGTACCATTTTCCCAGTAATGAGAGATTTAGGGAATTCAGAATAGTTCAGATGGAACGTATTTCATATTTAATGGGAACTGACAGATTTTTGAGATTTTTTTTAGTATTACATGTTATGATCTCTTCAATATCCTTTGACAACAATTAGTGATATATGATTTGCTGTACACAAATGTGTTCAGGTATAGCAAAATACATATTTAGCTTCACTTGTTGCTTGAGCATCTGCTTTGTCAGGTGGAAATAGCTGTGCTGGAACATGTATACCAATATTACGTGGTCTCTGTGTGTGACAGAGACTTAAAATATGTAAAATAATAATTGTATAGTTAATTTTTAATTCATGATCCAATTGCTTTAGATGACATACTTATACGTAGTGGTGCTGTAAGTACGAAAAAGAAATGGGGGCATGCAGAAAGTGGAAAAAAAGGAATTGCAGGACTAAATGTGAATGAGTGTGGGAAATTTTACAATCAGAGAGCAATATGATGCTTTTAATGTCACTGAGTGAGATGACCTACATGCTGGGATAGTGTTGTGTTGTATAATTATGTCCAGACCTTTATAAGCTTGTGGATGAATTTGTCAAAATCTAATTTGGCCTTTTTTCTTTCTGATTAAAATATGATGTCTTGATTCTGTTCATGACTTGTAAGAAAGTAAGTTATCTGAGTAATTGTCATACTTAGCATTCATCTTTTACTGATAGTATGTAGTCCTTTATGCAGTGTTCTGGGTGCTGTAATAAAAAAACGATAATGACCAATTCTTGGTTCAGTTTAAATGAGAGAGAATTATCTTTTTGTGGTCCATAACTTTTCTCTGTCACATAACTGTCTTGAAATAGTTTGTGTTCATATTGGGTTTATAAAGAACGATTAGTTCCTTTTCATTTAGCAGGTGTCATCTGAATTTTTATTTTTTTTTTTAAGCTGCTGTCCTGATTTAGGGCAAATTTGTGAAGAAACTTACCAAGAGGTCCTTCTAGAAAGAAAGCAGGTTCAAGCGGCCCCTTCCCTGTGCTGCTATTATTATTGATTATTATTATTCAGGTTTTTTATGCTTGTGAATATTTTGCTTGTTAAATAAACACCAGTAGGGAGAGGGGCTGCTTGAACCTGCTTTCTAGAGGGGCCTCTTTGGAAGTTTCCTCACAAATTTGCCCTAAGCCAGGACAAATACATTTTTGAAGGCGTTGGATAGAAGTTTCTCAGGTGATTTCTTTGGCTGAGTTTTGCACTGTTGCTGAATATGCTGCTTGAGCAGTTGCTATCTCTAGATGCTTGTTTCTGTATTTTCACAATACTTGATCAAGCTTCTATACGGCTGTGTAATGAAGGAGATGGAGAATTGATTTAGTTAAATACGACCATGCAAAGATAGTTATGTTTTGGTGTTTTGGTTCAAGCGATGCTTCTGCTTACACTGGCAGAATTCAAAGTTTGAGACCACAGGGGCGAGCTCCCTAGGCACCTGTAGGGAGACACAAAGCAGAGGAGTGTCTTGAGGCTTCAGTTTTGACCTCTGAGCTAAATAACTTGGGGATAATCCTAGCCAGCCTAACAGTGTTTTTAGAAATACTGAGATGACTGCCAGATTCCTGGTCCTACTTTCCGAACATTTGGGAGATTGTCAACGTCTTTACTTTTCTTAGAGGTTGTTTGTACTGTGATCAAAATGTAGCTGCAGATCACAAACAGAGTAATAAACATCCCAGAAAGAGCACGTGAGGGAAAATGGACTTTGTAATTACTGGGCATGATTTTAAAATCAGTAGTACATTTTGATTTAAATATTCAGCACAGTCAGGAAATAGAAGTAGAAAGTGAACTTTTCATTGGTCTCAAATGAAAATTAACTTGGATTAATTCAGGAGCCTGCTTGCTTGCTACTGAAGTGTCATTGTTCCCAGTCAGTAACAGAACCATGAAACTCAGAAAAGCATATCCCCTTTTCAGTACTCCTGAAAATTTTGGCTGTCTCATGTCAGTGTTGCTAACCAAGTGATTGTAAAATATCACCGTACTTCGATGTGAGTGAAGGGCTGGTGGGAGAAAGGGATGCTTCTTTGGTAGGGCTCGAAAAAATGACAGGCAAATACAGGGTAGCATGTCAAAGAGATGGAAAATTCTGTGAAAGTTTTTCACAGATTTCTTCTGAATTGTGTGGATGACTTCATGAAACCATCTAGTCTTGTGTCTGTTACAAGAATTAGGTATGTGCATACGTGAACCTTCTGCCGTATGGGTTATCAAGTAATTCACTAAATTTTCAGTTCTGTGTGCTTAAATCACTGAAAATGGGCTTTTCTTTGTAGTGTGCCTATGAAAGGTTTTAATGTGAAGCTCCAAGTGGACACTGCAATACAATGATAGCCTTTCTTACTTGCAGTCTGAAGACAGAGGGTGTTCTTTTCCTTTCAGCAGTCACTAATGGGAGCAGGTAGTCTTAAACATGCTTCAGCCATTGTTGCCCCCATGCTGGCCAGAAACAGTGCTGTGCTGACAGAGCTGCTGGTTCTTCCCTGATTCAAGAAAGGGATAACCCATTATAGCTGCTGTCTGTAGTCTCTTTCTCCCTCCAGCTTGTATGTGGATCAATGCAGAGGTGAAGTGTACTGAGGGAAGTGATACTTCAGCAGTGGGGACAGGGGTCTTGGCAGGGGGAGCTGTCTTCCCAGTGGCGTTATGCAGGCAAGGATCTACATACCCTGAGGTTTTGAGACTTCTTGTGGTTGACGAGTTTCAAGAAATACAAGGCCATGAAAAAAAGCAAGGGTTTATTTTTGCATAAGTTTGAGTCCTTACTAAAAGTTCAGTGCATAGACTCTGACCTGTTTCACTTCAAGTGTCAGGTATGTCTGAACTTTAAGTGAAACATTAGCTAATGCATGTCTGGATCTTTTCCTTCAAGAGGCCCTACGTCTCCAAGTATTTTCTGGGATGTGAGTCTTTACTGAGGTTTTTCACTAATAGATTTTGAGAACTTTTGTCTGTGACACTCGTATTTTCTTAAAGCAAGTAGCAAGACTGGATTCAGTCCATTGTGTGAGAAGAATGTGTCTGTGTTCCCTGGAGCTAGCTGCTCTTCGGAGAACTTAAACTTTAAGGGATGTGTTTACTAAAAAGAGCTGCTAGCAAATGGAGATGATCTAGTGTCTGCTTTGGAGAGATGAGGAGTGTCTGTCAAGTCTCAAACTGTTGAGGAAAAAGAATGCATAACAAGCTAATTTTTCCCCCTGCCTCCTCCCTTCTTTTTTTTTTATGACCCCTTTTTAAATGAAACAGGGAAGATAAACTGCTGGAAGTTAAACTTGCTCTCCTGAAGTGCAAAAGGGAAAGGCAACAAGTATCTGCATCCTAAATGGACTGAAATCACTAGCTATATTAGAAATAAGGTTGTGTTTAGGTGAGTACCCTCAAATAGTAGGATCACTTTTTCCTCAACTGCAAAATCCAGAGTATTTTATCAGGAGTAACAATTGTTTGGTGAAGCTGATTAGACGCTACTGTCGTCTGCTAAGTAAGCGCTTAAAGGTAATAAAAATTTCTGCTTTTCAGTCTGTTTGTGTTTGGAAAAGAACTTATTAGTTGGTACAGTAGAAGGGGTAAAGCACACAACTTCATATGGGTGTTACCTTTTACAAAATCACTATGCCTAAAGCATGTTGCTGGAGATTGTCCACTCCTGTTCCATCCCTGTGTGAATGTTTTGTCATAGTGTCCTGCAAACAGGATGTGGACTTGTTGGAGCCATGTTTAACTTCAGTTATTGGAGTTTTGGAAATGTACGTACAAATTCTAGTTGCTTGTATAGCATCTGTACATGTTCACAATCTTCCTCCTTTTCCACTCCTGAGACGCAATTAATATAATCTCCTTGAACTTGATCCCAAAGACCAAATACTCTGGATTAAGCACAACATGTAATATTGCCTTTTGTGTTTTGCTATTGCAGCAGTACCTTTCCCATGCTGTTAATTTGGAATTATCTGGAATAGCCTTAGAGCTAACTAGTTACTCCATGGTTCTTGGTAGTGCATGAATATCTTGGTTTGGAAAGACGGGTGACTGCCAGGGATAGCTGGATCTTCCCTAGGAGTGGAGAATGTAAAACCCCCTCCCTCCAAATTATTATAGGTTTGCAATTAAGGGGGCTTTCAGGGAAAGATATGGGAATAGAAATAACAGTTCTTTACTAGGAATATTAAAAAATACAAATACAGTAGTACAAAAAACCCTAAGCAAACAACAAAGAAAAAACAACCTAGAAACACTGACAGAGTAAAAATACAATCTGACACCCTGTTGGTCAGGGTATTGCGAACAGTCCAAAATAAGTCCTCCTGGAGTGACAGATGTTGTTCTGTTGGAGTAGAGATGATCTTGTAGAAGGGTCCAGTGGTGGTGACATGGGTCCAATCTTCTCTGGAATCCAGTGGAAAACAGGATACCTTGGTGTTCTAACTCTCAGATTTTATCCAGGTAGAAATGCTTGGCTCCTCCTACTTGGTGGAGCATCTCACAATGGGATAATGTGATATTATTAGTGGCGAGCCTTAATGGCCCATTAACAGAAGATATCCCCCCGTGGGAGGATGGGTCGTAGAAGAAATAAAGAACACTGCTCCACCTGGTTTTAGCAGCTGGCCCATTAACAGAAGATACCTGACCCCTCCCCCCACCCCCAGTTTTGAGGAATGGGTTATATAAGACATAAAGAAAACACCTCCTCAACTGATTTCAATAGATAGCAAATAGAATACACTTTTTTGGTTATATATTGCAGCTCGAGATGAACTATATGCAGAATGCATTTTTGATGCCTTTCTATGCATGTTATTCCAGTTTTGAAAAAAGCAAGTACTGTTCTGATGCAGATTTCAGACACAAATCCCGCTATATAAACCCTTCTGAAATGGAGAGACACTTCAGTGGAGAATCTCTAAATGGGATGCTTGAATGGTCTGTGGCCAAGTGAATATTTCCTCAGATTTAAGAAATGTGGCACACAGCTGCTCCTTACTCCTTTTTGTAAAATAATGGGTCATTTTATGACTGAAGCAAGCTATTGACATTATTGCTAGCAGCTGCTGAACTCTTAGTGTTAACTTAAACAGCTCATAAATGTTAATTATGTTGCAGTTTTGTTAGAGCTCATCTGCATATCCCAGAGGCACTGGCTAATATGTCATGCTTTTTTTTCCACATGAACTGATGACACTTCTTAGTGGAGATTCCAAATAATAACTTCTTAAGTAAGTTCAGTAATTTTATTGTAGCAGTGGAAGTTTCCTTCAAAACTGCTCTTTTAACTACAGTTTCACTAATACTAGTATAGCTTTGCTTAAATGTGTTTCAGTAGGCTCAGAGCTGCTGAGCATGTGGTGGAATGAGGATGCACTAGAAGGGAATATGTCGCAAGAGACATCAAAGGAAATGGAGACAGGTTCCTTTGCAGGTGTCGTGAGTTCTCTCTTTATCGTGGAATGAGATCCTCTTTTATACAGAAAGTCAGAGGCCAGTTTGATTGGTAATACAAAAGGTAAACCTTTCTACCAATTGGTCATTCCAGAGGGACATCAGAAGAAGGTCCCTCCTTTAAGAAAGAATGTAAACATCTCTATATTTACAAAACATTGTTCTTCTGTTTACCAGAAGAAAGCCTGGGAAAGAACCCTTTTTAGTATGAACACTTTCAGGCTTGAATCTCAAGACTACAGGAGTATGCTGGGTACTTACTGACCTGTTGTTGGGAGATCCGTGACAAAGATAAATCCAAAGCCAAACTGAACAAAATCTGTTGAGTTTATCCCATGCTTTGATTTAAAGTCCCTTTCATATTGTAATGGTTTTGCTGCTATACAACTGTGAAAAGTTTACATGAAATGTTTACAGGCTACTGAAAAAATGCAGTATCTGCAAAATAGCCACTTGAATGGTGTTTTGGGACCTTTTAACACTCCCACTCTTCAGCCAGTGGGGATATGTTCTTAAAAACAAAGCTCCCAAACAAACTAATCCTTTTTTTCCTTCAGGTGAGATTCTGCTAGTGTTCTTTGTAGAAAATACTGGTAAACTTCCAAAACCTGTTTTTGAGACTGTCAAAATGATTGTGAATATAGCATGAATGAAAGCATAGGTAATTAAATGAAAGTTGTTCAATTACCATCAAAGTTTAATTCTTTGATTTTAGTCATTGTGACTGTCAGAAAGAGGACAGTGTTGTTGCTAGTGCACACTATATAGAGAAGTTATGCTTACAGCATCTGAAAGTTGCTCTCTCATCCGTACTTTTTTGTGGTCGTCCAGTGGAACTTGTCTCAAGGGCAGTATCATGTTTACGAAAACTGCACTTTGTGCTTGCTTCCTACCAAACTAGTTGGAATTGCAGGTAGTCTGGCTTCTGGTACCAGCCTGTAATTGCAGGTTAACCTGTATCCAATCCAGCCATTCCCGTACAAAGCTATATGCTATCTGTTGTGTATTTGGATGGTGCTTTGGTTGTTTGCATATGTGTTTGTCCTCCTCAGGGTTCTTTCCTGGTTGTTTGTAGAGGAATGTGTGTCCCTAAAGTGGTGTGCAGACAGGGACAAGTTTTGCAGACTGATGCTAAATGGATCTGATCCTGTGTGGTGGTGGGAGGGTCTCAACCTGAGTTGGAACCTCTTGGTCTTTTTCAAGATAGACTTGAAGTCTATCTTAAAGTCTGTCTTCCGCAAGGAAGTATGATATGGGGTGAGGGAGATCAAAATACAACCAGTTGTTTGGTTTTTCTTTCTTTGGGAGGTGATGAAAGTATCAAATCAATGCTGTGTAAGGCTAACATGATACCATACTGAAATCTGTGAGCATGGGTCCGATCTCACAACCCTCAGTCATCTTATTTCCAGGGGCAGAATTAAATGTCACTCTTATTCAATAGATGGGTGTGAGAATTGGTTTCTGGATTTGCTCCTAAAAGCCTGGAGAAATATTGCATAGTACATGATGTAGTAGCTTTTGGTTAGAAAGGAAACAGAATAGTTTTTGGGAAAGTAGAGGGGGACTCCAGATTTTGTGTGTGTGGTTCAATTATAATTCAATTACTGATGTTTTGGGAAAAACATGATTGTAAAAAGAATTCTGGATTTAAAAAAAACTTTATAGTTCACTTATTTCTAAAGAAGAGGTATAGTTCACTAGAGCTAGTATGATCATCCAATTGTCAATTCTGGTCACACTTTTTCAGTATTTTTCAATGGATTTTTAGGTTTTGTTCATTTTTTCCTTTTATTTTTCTTCCAAAGGTCCATATGAAAAAATCTCCTGTTGCCCTTGATTTCTGCCCCATCTACATGCATGTCTCATGCAGCAGATGGAGACAGTTTGTTGAAATTAGATACAGTTTCACATATCCACAGTGGTACTTAAATAAGAAAAAAGAAAACACCCAAATTCATTATCTCAGTGGTGACTCCAAGTGTCTTGTTTTGAGCCTGAAAGTAAATTTCCTGTGCTGCATCCTTAAACTGAGAATAAAAGCATACTCAAATGTCTGAATCCCGGAAATTAATTAAGAAAATGGTGACTTGAGTATTGGCCTTTTTCAAAATTCTGGTTCAGAAATAACTTCTTGTGGCTACACTCCGAATTATAACTTGCGTTTTTTCAATCACATTGCATGTATTTTGGCTTTGCTGTGAATTGGGTGCTGCTGAAAAGCATAACTCACTTGGATGAAAGTTTGACACATGTAGAAAGATGCATACTTGAAAAATCATGGCTAATGAAGTAGTCCTAAGGCTGCTCTCAAATCAGTTTCTGGACCGAAACAATGAGATAGACAAAAGAAACACATTGTATAAGAAGCTTTCCTTGGTTTTGTTTGTTAATTCTGTAACCTACTCAAAAGTCTAAATGGATGACATAAATGTTGCTGCAAATCTCATTGTTTTAAGTCTCTGAGCAAAGGAATAAATCGATCTTAAACATAAGTCCTGCATTCAGGGATTTGCCTTTCGATTTGTAAAGGACTTCAAGAAAGCAATTGTTAAAGGAGGCTAATAGACACAGCATACAACAATGTGTGGTGTACACTGATTTCTTTGCAATCTGCATTTTGAAACCCGATCAGGCTGGTGAACTGCCAAAGTGCTTGTCTGTCCAGGTGGGGAGGGTACATCACCATTGCTGTACCATCTTTCCTGTTATTTGTGAGGCTTATAAGGAGGAAAAAACAATCAAGTTGATTTGGCACAAACTTGGGTTTTAGTAGGTAACTTGTGTAGGGAGAAGAAAAGTGATGAAAAACTGAAATGTTAAAAGATACAAAAGAAAAGTTGTCAACAGTTTTAATAAAATTTTCTCCTTTTTTTCCCCCTTGCAGACCTTCAAGTGCTGACCTTCTTGGTCTATTAAGTTATTATAAACTTTTCTGCTCTGCGAACATATAAAGATGTCTCGCAGCCCTGACGCTAAGGAAGACCCTGTGGAATGCCCTCTTTGCATGGAGCCTCTGGAAATTGATGACATCAATTTCTTCCCTTGCACCTGTGGCTACCAAATCTGTCGTTTCTGTTGGCATCGAATTCGCACTGATGAGAATGGACTTTGTCCTGCATGCAGAAAGGTAAATCCCTGGAACAACGGCTTGTCTTGCATATTTCACAAGGCTCTTGCATTGTGTTGGTACCAAAGACATCCTTTTCCTTGAGGGAAGCAATCATCTAATCATGGCCTAGATCAAGGGTGAGGTGTTGGATCTTTCAGATTGTCTGCATATGTGCTGAAGCTGTTATGAAGCAGCTGGTCTTGGTTTATTAAATTCAGAACTGTATTGATAGGGAAAACTGTGGATCAGAACCAAGGCATGCTGATGCTGAGAGAACTGCCAAAAATAAAAATCCTTGCAGTTGGTGTGCTCATGCATTAACAAAGTCTTTTTAGGAAGAACAATGAGTCTTCCAGCTTCAGAGTTTTGCTGAGAGCTAAGGTTCAACTAAACTGACAGCTGACTGAGAGGCAAATTTATAAAGCACCTGCTTGTTTTGTTTGTGGCACTGGAACTTTTAATCCATATTATAGTGGATACTAAGTGTATAAAACCTTAGGAAAAATATCCAGTGGCGTTAAATTTTGAAGAATTTCAAAAACCTAGACTGTTTGTCTAGTATTCTGGACTTGTTGCTAAATGCTTGAAAATAGTACTTGGTATCTCCCTGTGTCTTGATGTCTGGCTGATTTCGTTGGCCACAACTGAGAACCTCAGCTTCACTAAGTTGCCTGTTATTTTCTGTGCATTATTTTATTTCTCCTTCTGGTGTTTCGCTTAAACTCATTATTTCCATATCGTCAGTGTTTAATAAAATTCTTTTTCAGTATCTTCTTTGTCTTTAATAACTTCCCTTGACTGTAACTTTCTTGCCTGGCCTTTCTCTTCCTGTAGTTGAAACTACTTATGTCTTCTTGTTCTCCTACTATTTAATCATGACCCTGTCCCTAGTTCATGCCTCTCTTGTCTTCCTGTCTCATGTTACAGCTTCCTTTTCAGACCCCAAGTAATCTTACTTGGTCTCACTATCTTTATTCACTGCCACAGTATTTTGTAAGCACTTCCAGTCATATTTTCTTGCTGCTCTTTTGGGCTTTGGTTACACTAGAGCTGTAACTGTTCACTTGTGTTTGGATGCCTCTGCAAGCCTGAAGGCTCTCTCACAGCAACATGTTTGTTTAAAAATTCTGCAAATTTGCTTCAATATTTGAGCTCCACGTTCTACAAGGAAGATCCACATGTCATCAGCCAAATCATTCTCTGCTTGGGATATCTGCTGTAGATGACACATGCTGTGTAGTAATTATCCATAGTACAAGAGAATTTCTACTCTTCTGATACAACATGAGATTTCTGGGATTTCCTTGTCTGTGTAAGTTGCTTCATTTTCCTGGATTTGTTACACTACTTTTTACCTGTTTGTTATTTGAAGTTTGTGAAATAACTGTGAAGAATCACAGAAGCAATGTGCTATTCACTGTCTTTGGGTATCTGAATTCTTTGAAATACGCTGAACTCTTAAATGTGGAGTACTCTGCCCTATGATTGGAAGTGCAAAGATTTTGCCTAATTGGATACAATAGAAAAACTGTTACATGAGGAAACCTCAAATAAGTGCTACAGTTGGAATGAAACATACTCACCATTCCTGGAGAGAAAGGAGACGTCTTCTTTCATAATAGATTATGTTGATACTTTCTTCATCCGTGGACTGCAAGATATTCTTGAGTGGATTTGTAGCAGTGTGGCTGAATTGTAAGAGATTGGCATCAAGAAGGCTGGCTGAGGAGGACATTTCTTCTGTGGCATAGACAAAGACATTGCGATACAGAAACCACACCAGGAATAAATCATCTTGAGCTACAGAGTTGCAGCATTAAATAAGTGAAGAAGCCATCTTTTGAAGTGTGTTGGACAGAAGAAACCAGGTATGTGTATTTATGTTCAGTGTTTAAGTAGTCCCTGTCTGTGCATGGTAAGGCTTCTGGGGAAAGATCTGAACATTTTTCTGTTAGTAACTACTATAGTGCACATTGATTGTGGCCACTTAAAATGCTGAAGCACAGAACATGGCAAAGCAACAAAATTTCAGCTGGAAAGTTTATAGTAGGTACAGTGGTTTCAACAGGTATGCCATATTTTTATAATGAGTATACCAGTGCAGGATACTTACTGTGGAATGGACTGTGGATAAATATATATTAAAATAAGGATGAGTATGTTATTTACAATTACATAATAGAAATCTGCTATTTGTGCCAGTGTTATTGAATGCAGTATGATTTACCCAGTAACTTGAGCACTAATCCATGGAGAGGAGCAGTGAACAAGTTCCCTGTTCGGGGGTTTTGGTTGAAGTGCTTAGGGGAGATTTTGGAGAAGTCTGTAATAAAATATCTGGGCAAATGCTATAGTGGCACCTATGTCATTGGATCTTAACTGTGTATTGCATATATACCTGCATTATCTTCCTAAGCTTCTTTAATTCACTTCTGACTGAAAAGATGCTAGCTTGTGGTTTCTTCTACCCGTGAGAGAGTACATCTACGTGTTTGAACTGGTTTATAGCTTAACATCTGCACATGCAGAATATGTTCATGTGGTTGCAGTCAATTGGTTTAGTCTGCCTTAAGTTTCCTCCTGTGAATAATAGTAGTACACAAACATTTAGTAAGCAGCTCATGTGAATTAAACTTAAATGCTGGTTGGAAACTGGTACTTCTTAGTATTAACATATTAAAAACTTTCTAAACTTCATTTGAATCTTCTGAAATAGACTCGGAAAATAGTCTATTTCTAGAGAAATAGAAATTGTTTCTATTAATTCATTAACTGCAAAAATATCTACCTTAAAAAAATTGAAGCGTCCTGCTTTGGGTTCCTGATGCCCTTTGGAATTGTAGGTGTAGCCAATTGTAAGATACTAAGCAAGGCTTCCTGTTTTTTCCAGTTAATTGATTTCTTAACTGTGAGTGAAGTAGTTGCTAGCTAGTCAAATTAGAATGAAAATATACTGTCTTGAGAAGAGATTTCTGTAGCCAGCTGGTTTGCAGGTTGGCAGACTTGCTGGTTCTGATTGTAAAGCCAGTGATTTTTATCTTTTCAGTGATACTTCTATTTTCCTTTCTGTAAAATCCAGCAGTCTAAGTCCTGTTTGTCATGTGAATAATACATACCATCTCAATTGCTTAATTAGAATATGTTACTCTCAGCCCTTAGTGTCAGTTCCTCCATTTTTTAAGTCCTGCAACAAAAAAGCCTAGCTTGTTCATGTTTCTTAATTGCTTTGCTGTTCCACCAAATAATATAACTTGATACACAGTTGTTCCTGTGGTGTGGCTTTGGCTTTTTCTCCAGTTCCTTGACTGATCAAACTTTTTCCTCCTAGCACCTTGTGTTAGAGATGGCGGGAAATAGTATACTGATGGATGTATGATCAAGAAATTAACATGCTTTAAGCATGTTTTTGTGCATGTTTCTCCTACTACTTCTGTGTAAAAGGAGCACTTAGTTTTAATGCACAGTCTTCAAATATCAGTGTTTCCTCCTATGCTTTTAATCTCACAACTGAGTAGTTAGGTGCAACTGTTGATATTTTTAAATAGATGGGAAATTGCTTTTTTTTCAATATAAGTATAGTGGTGTGTACTGTGCATTAACCTTACTGACTTTCTTTGTATTTCTCGTTTCAGGACCTACTTGGTAGCAAGACAACAAGTGGGAAATGTTGGTGCATCCATTGTGTGGAAGGAATGTGACCCATCTGGGAATGACAAAAGCAAAGTTATAATAAACTATGATAAATCACAGCTCCGCTCTCAACTATTGGGAAATGGGGGAAAAAAGTCTGAAGGAAAACAAACCTTAAACACCAAGACAAAATTAGTCAGGAAGACAGAGAATTCATCAAGGGCCATCTCTGATTAGAGAAACAAAGACTTCAAAAGAGAAATTCAAACTTTTGCTCAAGTTCTTGAAGGGACTACCTTGCACTTAGTGTAAAGAAAATTCCATGATGGCACTCTTGTTTGAGGAACCTCCGTGGTTTTCTCTGAAAAGTTCTGGTATAACTTAAGTAAAAGGTGTCAGCTAAACTTAGTGAATCAGTGATGTTACCTCCTAATGTCTTACATTTGAAAATAAATCAATGCTGATAACATTTGAGGTAGCTACTTTGTTTGACTATCAAATCCTTTATCAGCCAAGGCATTAGAGACAGTATGTTAAGCAAGTACATTGTTTAAAAAACAGTAAGATGTGGGCATGTCAGTAGCATTTCCACTTTAGTTATTGCAAGACCTGAGATCTTCTGATATGTATAGTCCTCTACTTCTGACTTGTAGGGTTAGACAGGGTAAACAACATACCAAATGGTGCGGTGAGGTACACCTGCTGTCAATCCACCTTGCTTGGCTTTCAGAGAGTTGTTCCAGCAGTCTTCAGTGCAGGCAGCACTTCGTAGCTGAACCATCATCCAAGTTCACGAACTTCAGCACTGTGGGAAGCAATGACTCTGAAGATGAAAAAAAAGTATTTTCCT
The DNA here is from genome assembly GCA_013401135.1 of Cettia cetti. Taxonomy (NCBI): domain Eukaryota; kingdom Metazoa; phylum Chordata; class Aves; order Passeriformes; family Sylviidae; genus Cettia; species Cettia cetti. Next base: position 13,960 of record VZUI01038120.1, on the reverse strand, counting down.
ATCTGTAGACTGATTTTGTCCTTTATTTGAAAGGATAAATTATTTCTAATACTATTTTTTTTAGAATTAGTTTCTGAAATGTAGATGCTGTGCTTACTTGCCTTCCACCCTCTTTAAATGTGTACTGTCTCCTAGTTCGTTGTGCCATTCACGATACAAGATAGGAAAATCATCTACCCCTCAGTTTTGTTAGAGTTATTAATAGGATTCAACTGATGCGTGCAGATTCATTTACCTGTCCTGCAAGTCAAGATATCAAACTAGTTCTATTCCTTGGGAGCATTATAAGCATGTCATATGAGTGATATCCATACAAAACATGTATTTATTACAGCTCTGCAGTATCTAATGAGAGCTTTGGAAGATTCTGTTGCTCAAACAAGTGTAGTTATCCATGGTGGCAAACCAATTTACTGCTGCTCCTTAATGATTGAAATTCCTATTTGTCTGGCCTCAAGCGTTCTGCTGAGATGGAGACATTTCTCTTCCCCTCATTCTGAAGCTGCTGCCTTGTTGTGTTCCTACTAGGAGTTTTTATGCTTTCCTTTAGAAATAGGACGTATAACTGTTCTGTTCAGGGTTATGCTTGAGCTACCCAGGATGTTTCTTGATTCATGTTCAGGACCTCCAGCAATAAATAGCTGTACAGAGAAGAAATATCCTATCTGACTTGCTACTCACTTGAGAGTAGGCTCTGATTGTAGCTCTACTTGGCAAGAAAGAAGCTGATGAATTTTGTCACTGTTGTAGTTTCCTTGGACTTTCAGAAGCCTTACTGAACCTACTGAAAACTATTAATGCATTTCTCCCACAGTACCGGACAGCAGCACTCTTGCAAGTTTTGCCTTGCATAGTATGGGGTTTGGAGTAGGAATTAATCTTTGAAAGAATGGATTGTGGATATGATAAGACATCACTTAATGTAGGGCAAGCCGTATTTTTGGAACTATATCTGTTATACTGGTGCACTTGTCTTCCCATTCCTACCTGAACTTAATGATAACTGAGTTAGCTCACTCTTTGCCCTGAGTAGCCTTTCTTTCCTGTAAAAACCCAATGTTTTTATTGTTTAGTTTACAGGATTGACTAATACAAATTTTGAGGCGTTCATTAAGTATAAAATTATTCTGCATCACAGAAGTTCTCATATGTAGACCTGTTAAAACACAAGATAATAATTTGCTATAGCAAATCTCAGATGACCTTACTAGCTGTCCATCCAGCACATTCTGAAATCTATATAACATATTCAGTGTTAACTCTGAGTCACATATCTTTTTGAGAGATGTTATGGTTTTGACTGTTCTTCAAGGATAACTTGAGTCCTTATTGTGTTTTCATGCTAAGGACACCTTGGGCTACTGCTAAAGTATGTTATACATTTAAATTCCTTTGTGATACTAAGACATGTTCCAGAGGACTTGATGTTTGACTGTGAAATGCCATCTGCTCAAGTTAACTGTAGCATATTTTCAGGAGATGTCTCATGTGTAGCATAACATTAAACTAAAAAATGGATCTGGATTTTTTAGGGGATGTACTAAGAAGACTGTTAGGTTTGAGCACTTAGTGGCTCTTTGAGTAACATCACGCTACTAGGAGGAAGATACAGTTTTACCCTAAACATATTCATCTGCTGTAAATTTTTCTCAGGTTATTTAGTATGACAACTAGTTTTGTACTCTTGTCATTAACACAGGACAGTCAGGAAAAAGTTAAATTCATTTTTTGTTGGATTTGCACACTGAAACCTTTGGTTTTGGTAATACAGGCAAAGACCTTAGTTCAACATACTGGTGAACTTGAGCTTCGCTTCTTAAGTCTTTGTCTTAATTTACATCTCCCATACTCTTCTCATTTTTTACTTCTTGGTGTTTAGAAACTTCTTTTTGTTTGAGATCTATTTTGTGTACTGGTTTTTGTGCTTTGCATTGATTTCTGTGTACAGTGTGAAACCTGACTTTTCAGTCTGAAAAAACTGGGACAGGTAAGGAATGTGGGATTGCTTTGAGGAGTAATCTGGGGTAGACTACAGAGTGCTGTAGTCTGCAAGACACAGCTAAAAATAGTGCCTTTATAGTATGAATAGAGTAGTCTCTCTAGGTAACTTGAGGATACTTGTACTACTCTTGTATACTTTTGAGATTAAAAAATAATGTTATATCTGTGTTTGAGGAGTTATCTGTAGGAGGGAGAGACCAAAATTCAAACTGGTACATAAGCATGGCAAGAATACTGTTAAGTCAGCATGCATTAATTATGTTGAAATCTGTTTATTCATTAGAAATTAAAGTTTGAGTAGTATAATGGTGTTACTGTCTTGAACTTAGTAGACCACTGAAACTACATTGGTATTTTGATTTCTTATCTAAGTCTTGAGGACATTTAAGTAGCCAGACCCGTATCAGACAATAAATATAAAGTGCATGCTTTCATCCTGCTTACACTAAGCTCTTGTTTGTGAAATTATAACAGGATGTGTTCACTGTCATGTTGCAGGCTGCTTTTAATGTTACCAAATTGACTAGGCAACTGGGTTAGAATGTGGTTATTGCCCAAATCAATATTATGTCTATAAATAGAAGAATTCCATGGAAATATGCAAGATCTTTACCTTTCCCAAAGGACTAATGGTGCCTCTCTAATGTGTCTGGCCATAATATTCAGATCAGTATAATAAAGAAATTTTTGCATTAAGCTATGGTGATTAATGATTTTCAAAGGTGTTGTTTCTTATATGGGTTGGTTTTAATGTTGTTTGTTATGTTTAGCCATATCCAGAAGATCCAGCAGTGTACAAACCACTCTCCCAGGAAGAGCTGCAGAGGATAAAAAATGAAAAGAAACAGAAACAAAATGAGAGGAAACAGAAGATATCAGAGAATCGCAAACATTTGGCCAGCGTACGGGTTGTACAGAAGAACCTTGTCTTCGTGGTAGGGCTATCTCAGCGCCTAGCAGATCCAGAGGTGAGCAGTTTATACTTGCACAACTTTCTCTTAACTTGCTGCCATGAAACATTGGAATACCCTTGTGTCTCCCTGAAGTGTACAAAATGAAGCCATGTTGAGAAAGTTTGCTGCCATGAGGCCCCCTCTTCTTAAGAGAACTTAGCATCTTCCTCCATAATAACCTCAATAAGCGTTTGTCCCTGTTTTAGAGATTTTAAGGTGCTCTGTGATTTTTTTTTTTTTTTTTTTTAATTGCGGGGGGGGGAAGTTGTTCTTTTTTTAATAATGGGAGTTTAGTTTTAAGATAAAAATTAGCATAAGGACATTTCAGGTACTCATTTTCCTAGGTTGGATCTGCTGGCACTATACAGCTATGTCATGAATCACCAGTTCTAAAATGGGAGCTTGGTTGGATTACAAAGAACTGATATACAGTATCACACAAACATGTAGAGACAGAAGAAAAAAGCCAACACTTGGAAGTATATACTAGGAAGAATTGTAACTATAAGGATTATGTCCTTAAGAAGTTGTGGGGGAAACGTTAATAAGAGGAAGACTCTGGAAAAAGTTGGCTTACTCCTTTACATCATCAAAAATAAGGTTTTCATTTGAGAAAACTGATTATGTTGAAAATGCTTTATTTACTTCAATCATCAGTCATCGCTGCAGGTGGCCCGTGGAGTAAGTGCTAATGCATAAGAGTATCTTGAACTAGGTATGGAGGAAATGTACTGCAGGATAAGATAGATGTTTTCAAAATTATGGTGCCAGATTAAATTCACCTTATCAGACTAAATTATCTGGAGAAGTCTCAAGCAGATGTGCCTGTTTCTGAGGTCTCAGAGTATGGTCTGTATTTTGGTAGACTAGTAAAGAGCAAATACAAAAAGCTGCTTTTAATGAAGGAGAAAGAAAGGAAAGATAAGGGAAAAGAAAAAGATCAAGTTAAAACTGATCTGGTGTAACACTTCAGTATGTACTAAAATATAGCAGCAAGTATTTGCAAGCAGCTGTCAGCACTGACTTGGGGCTATTTATCAATGAAAAATGCAATATGAATTTATAATTGAAATGTAGTTTCTTTGACCAGATGGAGGATTTGTAATTAAGAGAAATAGTAGTAAATAGGGTTGGTTCCTTTTTTTTTTTTTTAAACCTCTGATACTTTTACACTGAATACTTTAAGTTACTAGGAATGGGTTTATTTGGGGAGTGGGGATGTGCTGTACTATGTGTATTGGTAGCAGTATTCTCAGTGACATACCAAAAAATAATGTGTACTTACCCAATGTTGCACATAGCACAAGGTGACTTGATCTTCAAGAAACCTAGCCTGATAGAGATGAGCTAAAAAAGTACACAATATATTCAAGTTTTCTACTTAAGCAGGCAAAAAACTCCTTCATAAATTGAGATTATTTCGTGGGACCTTTGCTGCTATGTGCTCTTTCTGGAAATACATCTGTGGCTCATGATTGAGTACAGGTGGATCCTCTTCTGTTGATGTGTGCTTAGGAGAATAGTGAAGGCTATGCTGACATACTGTACCAGGAATAACATCTGCAATATACTTGGGTAAAATGGGGAGTTTCTTTAGGATTATCAATCTCTTCTGGAATGATGCCTACAGGGTGGGTGTCGTATGTTTCAAGAGGGTGTAGACCAAGTGGAGAGCAGTCAGAAGAGACCAGTGAATGACTGGTTGTGTATACAACATACCGTGTAGTTCTTTGGGATGTTTTAAGTGTGATGCTGTTAGTTCTTGAAGGCACTGATGCTCACTTGGAAAGGGAGAGGGGTAATTTAGTTCTTGGATCAGTACAGTTTAACTGCACTCTCCAATGCTAATATGAAGATGGAGCAGAGGAAACAAATCTTGCTTTATGAACTCTTAGGTTATTATCTAGAACAGAAATGCCTTTATTTTGTCTAGCTTCAGTCTGAGTAGTCAGTACTTTTGCACCTTTCTTCCATCACAGAAATGGAAAAAAAAAGGGTCTTTGGTATAGATGTGTCAAATATGTTGCCAGTTTCACTGGCACACAGGTAATGGTTGTTCAGCAGAGTTGCTTTATGTGCTGATGATCTTCTTGCTTTGAATGATGTGTTAGTACTAACTGATTAGTTAGTTAGTACATGCCCTGAATGATGTGTTAGTACTAACTGATTCCAGGAAGGCCGAGACAATTACTTTTTTTCCTTTATGGATTTGGTAGTCACTCATTCATATCAACATGATGTTGATTCTGATATGTTTTTTCTAGTCCCTAAAAACTTTTCTTTATTGTTTTCCTTTACTTAGTCCGGTCTTTGGAAAATTTGAGATTATCTTGAGCTAATTGGTTTATTCCCTTTTTCTTTGGAGTGTGTGACATGGCAGGAATCAGCATTTTGTAGCATTTTGTGGGATATTTGTCATTAAAGTTCTGCAGTGACATACTTTGTATTGCAAGTAACCATGTTTTTATGTGGGAAAAAAAATCTAAATCTTTGTGCTCTTCTTTTAGGAGAGACCTGTTTTTTATTAGTTAAAGGTTTTAGCTGCACAGTTTCACAGAGGAATAAGTACACCTCTGTATGAATTACAAGTATACCACTTGAGCTTTCTTTTCTTGTAGGTTTTGAAACGACCAGAATATTTTGGGAAGTTTGGTAAAATACATAAAGTTGTCATTAATAACAGCACATCATATGCAGGCTCACAGGTAAGTCAGAGGTCTATAATTTTTTTTTATTTTAATTCCTATAGAGAATACATGTGTGCAGAGTGAATCTAGGGCTTCCTGTTTCTGATTAAGCAACAGGTAAGAAAAAAAGGCCTTGCAAGGATCAAATTACTGTTAAGTTACTGAGGCATTTTCCAACCAGGCTCTCAAAGTTGGATGCAAAATGCAACATAGAAAGATTGAAAATTGGGAGACAGGATGCAAAACTTTAAAGAAGCAGCAATATGGCATTTAGTCACTAAGCTGTGTTTTGGTGATAAAATGCCTTTTAAGTATTTTTAGAACATTCATGCAACATACTGATGCATTTCCTCTTTTCTTCATTCTTAATGCATCACATATGAGTTTTTATGGCTTTTACCTTTTTTGTCAGTTTCTTGTTAAAATCATCAAGCCCTGAATATACCAGTTTATGAAGTGAGTGGCTTAAAAGGTGACTTAATGATCAGATCTGTCTGGGGAAAGAAAAACACGCAAATAGTGTATGTTTTCTTCCTAGGGTCCAAGTGCCAGCGCGTATGTAACCTACATCCGGTCAGAAGATGCCCTCAGAGCCATACAGTGCGTCAATAATGTGGTGGTAGATGGCAGAACACTTAAGGTGGTAATAGTTTTATCTTCTTGTGTATGTGTTCTAGAACACGAATATCAGGGATTAGTATACAATTTTGTTTGTATGGGTATGCTTGTATTGATGAGCAAGTATGTCCAGAGCATTGGCTTTTGGCTTGTCTTCCTGGTAATAATCTCAAAATAGAAGTTCAGTTAGCATATCCAGCAGGCAGTGTTTTGGTGGGTTAGCAGGTAACTTCTTAAAACAAACGTTGAGACAAAGATATGTACCTCCTCTCCAGGCTCACAGTGGCTTTTTTTGTTGTATAGCATAATAGTACAGTGTGAAAACCCACTGTTTGTTTTCACAGAACATTTCTGTAGTCCATACACACCTCTCAAAAGCTCCTTGGGAAATCAAAGTTTTTTTCCTTTTGGTGTATGTGTAAACAAGTGTTCAGTCTGATTTGGCCCAATTGGTGGCTATAGAAAATCTAGTTATTATTCATTTCCTGACCCTGCTACTTGCTTCCTTATGATTATGCAAATATTTACTGAGGCTTCTTAGGAATTTATTTAGATTGGATGAAAATAAAAATGCATCCGAATTATCTAATCCTCAGGAATATATATAGACTTCTTACAAATGGACTTTTTATTCTATCTGCATCAAAAATGCATTATGATGGAATTTCAAATCTTGAGGTAATTTTATTTAAATACAGCTCTTTTTTTTGTATTATATGATTAAGGCATTCTTAACCTCCAGTATTTTTTTTCCTTCAGGCATCCTTAGGTACAACAAAATATTGCAGTTATTTTCTAAAAAATATGCAGTGTCCAAAACCAGACTGCATGTATCTACATGAGCTAGGTGATGAAGCAGCCAGTTTCACAAAAGAAGAAATGCAGGTAAGTGTAATGAATGGGAAACACAGGAAATGTGGCACGTGTATCTTATTGTCTATAGTTTAGTCTAATATGTGTAATGTGTTTGAATGTTATGGCAGCAATGAATTTTGAAATCCAAAAGGTGATTAACCAGTTGGGTATTGCAAAGAACAGTTAGTTCAGTTTTTTTCATTGCATGCTGTTTTTAAAGTCTGAGAAGTCTGGTGAGTATTCATGTGGCAAAAAGATGAAGACAAACTCTTAGCCAAGAATTCAAATAATCTGAGCTAATGATCCTTTTTTTGATACTAAAGTAAGGTAGTGTCATTTTAGATCCCTGTGAATGAAGTTAGTGCAGTTCTGGGTTTTACTGTAAAATTGGTGTGTGTGTGTACAGTTACTATGGATTGACTCTTGTGCTGTGACTGACCAGGCTGTCTGGAGCCCAATAACCCTTCTAGCCTGTGAAGCATTTTGAAACCATTTGCAAGCAAAACGTTGAGGGTCACTACAATAGCACATAAAAAATGATGCTGGGATTTTTTTTACTACCTCAACATCAAAATGCTTATTGTCTAGGGTAGGAAAGCAAGTAAATGGATAGCTTTACTGTGTCAAATGTGTTGCATTCTGAGGTCTTTTGGTCTGCCTCCATCCTTCTACATGAGGTATGGTAAAGCTTTTAAACTCACATATACCAGCCTTGCATCCATGCTGTAGTTTTTGCATGTGGTCTGTCCATGAAGCAGAGGATACTCACCCTTAGTGCCAGCACAGATGTTGTTCTAGACGAATTTTTTGACATGTTTGGCTGATGTAACACAGAGAATAAAGAAGAATGTCCATATCTATTAAATACTTTGCACTAATAGTTTCTGAGGATTTCAGCAGATAATTGCAATAGAAGGAGAATTTCAAGGACAAGTTGCAAACTGGAACACCTTCCCTGTTTGTTTCCCTGTATTTCTCCCAACACCTAGATCTGTTACATATGCATGTTTGAGGGGTTGTTCCTGCCTAGTCTTTTTAGTTTTTATAGACCTGTCAGCCATGAATTTATTTAATCTATTTTGAACCTGTTGATACTGCCAACCCTTTAGTCTTTTGTGGCAGCAAGCCCCAGAAATTCACTAGCTGTTTTGTAAAGTGCTTTCTTTTGCCCGCGTTAAACTGCTAACTAGTTAAGTTTTGTCAAGTGTCCCTTAATCTTAGCTTTGTAGTGCTTGCTGAAAGCAAAACCCCTTATTCACCTTATTCATTGCATTTGTGATGTGGCAAAACTTGATCTAGTCTCTCCCAGCTTTCTCTCCAAATCAGTTTCTGGTCTTTAAACTTCTTTTTAAAGCAGTTGCTCCATTTCTGTGATAATATGTTGCCCTTCTCTATATCTTCTAGCTGTGTCCTCCTTGAGATGCAGAGCTCAGATGCATGACATGAGGGAAGCCAAGTTTAATTTATCAGTTCTCAGTGCATTATATGTAGTGTGATATGTGCCTTTTTCATTTTCTTTTAGTTTATTTGAAGTGGCCTTCTTAGTGGTGCCCAGCACATCTTTTGTGGCTGGTACATAGTCAGCTAACAGTTTCAGACGTCTGTTGGCAGTAAACCTCAGCATCTTTTTTCTGGGCTGTAACAGCCAGTTCACAGATCACGTGTGAGTTACTATGGTCTAGACTGCTTTTTCTTTCTTGTGTCATCTGTCATAGTTGCTGCCATTTGCTTGTTTGCCAATTTCTCTGGGATTCTTTTGGAGTTCATCATTATCAACATGGTAGTTTATTACCCAAAAAGCTTGATATCGTCAGCAGAGAACTTGCTTTTCAGTCTTTTCACATGCATGCTGATGCTGTTGCATAGAACTTATGCCACTCATCAGTTCTCATTGCTTGCTTCTGCACCCTAAGGAGTTACACTTTGAACCGTCTTCAATTCATACTCTCTTCCATGGCAGATTAATAAATAACTGGTGTGAAACCTTATCTAAAACTTCTTTTAAAGTTTTGTGGAGCCTCTTTATTTATGCTTACTGACTCTCTAAAGAATTCATGTTAGTGATGCAGGCTTTCTCTTTACAAAGATACTCAGATTCAATCCCAGTGACTCATATTTATCCATGAACTGCTATTTTTAAAAGTTGTTGTTGTTTTTATTATTATTACCATTGTTACTACCTTGTAATCTTTGGAAGGATGGAGGTTTTCTCTTGTGCTGTGACTGACCAGGCTGTCTGAAGCCTGATAACACTTCTAGCCTGTGAAGCATTTAGAAACCATTTGCAAACAATGTTAACAGCCTGTAGTTCACATAATCTTTTCTAAAGCTCTTTTTGTAGAAGTCAGTGGCAAACTGTCAGTCCACTGGCCTGACTGCTAATTAAAATGGATAGGCACTGTACCTTTGTCAGGATTTAATTTTCATGTATGAGTTTCTTCAGAAGTCTTGAGTGGATTTTACATCTTCTTGGTGACTTATATGAATCTTCCTTCCGTGTTCCTTGTTGTATTGCTTAAACTTTTTTTTAAATTTCATACTTCTTTCTTAAAAGTAACTGGAAATTACACACCTGCTAAGTACATTGAGGAATTTGTATTCTAGGTTAAATAATTAATAGATCTAATTATTGTGGCAAACTTAAAATAATTGGTAGTACTCCAGGAAGTCTTGGAAAGTGAAGTTGGGAATTTTAGGTGGGTTGGAGATGCTAAGTTTGGCCTCTGGGTTGTCTGTTAAAAATGAAACACAATCAATGCAAGCTCCTATATAGGATTTTGATCTTGTTTCTTTCTTGCATTTATGTGGCAAGTAAATGAACTTAAGACTGCCCTCTGATGTACCTGGCCATGATAGTCAATCTTTAGTCACTGAAGCAAGTTGAGAGATCCAGAGAGGTTTCTTCTTTCTCATCTGCTTAATGTTTGCAAATCCTTAATTGTGCAGATCTTTGCATTAACCTAGTTGCTACAGTCATAGTTGGATGATGAAATAAGCATTTCCAGGGTGCAGAATATCTCAAGGTTTGCATGTAGGTGAGCTATACTGTAGAACCACAATTTTTCCTACTACAGGTAGCAGTTTGGATGTAGACCCTGACAAAGTGGGTAAGATGATGTATATACCAGATGTTTCAATCCTTCTTGAGAGGACTACATAAGGACATGTTCAGAATCAAACAATGATGGAGAACTGGAGAATTAAGTAGCAAAAGAATGGAGGCATTGATAGGGTGTGCCCTGAAGTATTCCAGTGAGATATGCAGTTGGCCTTCTATAGGCACCCATTAGGGAATGTAGTTTATCAACAGTACTATTTTTTTGTATTTTGTCTATTTATGCTTAATTATTTTTTTAAAAGTGTTTTTTTTCTTAGGTTGTAAAATTTTTGTAGGGGTATGTCCACATTGCCTGTGCACTAATTCCAGTCTTATTCCAAAAAAATATTAAGGAATTAATAAATGTTAAAAAAAAGAGTTAAATTTTATGTGTACAGGTAGTGTGAGAGCTTCTAAATAAATACTGAAGATGTGATAGATAACTAACTTTGGTGTTTCAGACATAAGATTCAGAAGACCTGACCATAAATCTGGGCACTTATTTCTTTTGGTAAAGGACATGTTCTGGTGTCTAGAAACTGTAGAGAAAAGCTGTTGACAACTTAAAATTCACTGTTTTATTTTGTATCTTGATTCAACTCATAACAATACTTAACTTGCAAGTAGTAATTCTTAGGTTGGTGTGTCATAACAATATACAAAAACTATGAATGCTCATCTTGAATTTCAGATGTTACTTTAAATGTTGGGAGTAGGAGTAGATTTTAGTAGTTTTATTTTATAGATTAAGCCACAGAATAACTGCAAGCTAGACTGAAAAATACTCTCTTCCTTCACTAGTAGTCTGGAGTTGGATTGGATCTCCATAATTTCTGAAAGCAAGAAGTTGTTCTCAATTGATTCAACTAGCTGAAAGAATATTTCAGTTTTTCAGTTACTAAAAAGGATGATTTATCAGTTATTGCTTAGAATATACTGCTTGTCATGTCATACACCTCAGCTATTTTATTAAGCCAATACAAAATTGTAGTCCTGAGTTTCGTGCCTGGGATGCTTTGATCTTGGAAGAGTTCTTTCCCAGGTGTTCTTCTGATAAACAGAAGAACAATATTTTGTAAATATAAGCATGTTTACATTCTTTCTTAGAGGAGGGACCTTCTTCTGATGTCCCTCCGGGATGACCAATTGATTGAAAACTTTACCTTTGTGTTACCAATCAAATTGGCCTCTGACATTCTGTATAAAGAAAAGCTCATCCCACAATAAAGGAGAACCCACTGACCACTTTCGAAAGGAACCTGCATCTCTTCTGTTCATGTCCATTGTGACACAAAATTACTTTAATTTTGGAAGAACTTTTTGTAAAGGAACTCTCTGTTCTTCCCATCTTCTGAAAAGCTTAGTAGGTTGAAATATGAAATGCAGAGAATGCCTTGGAGTTGTCACTGTGATTTCTATGATATATTTGTGAAACTCTTGATTAGAACTGAGGAGCAAATTCTAATAAGGATGTAGGTGCTTTTCTGCTTTAGAAGTCCCAACAAATTATAAGTAGGTATGTACATCCAAGTGATTTCTAGGCAAGTTTTAAAACCATTGAGATCACATCTGTGCTGAGAGTGAGAAGCACTGTTTGAGTTTGGCAGGAGCGACCTGATAAGCTGTAAAGGCTAAATTACTAAGCTTTGAGACATATTATATATATGAGCATATTATATATATATAAAAAAATAATGACTATAATATATATATATTAAACCAGTATTCATTCATTGAGAGTTTTTCTTTACTTAGGCGGGTAAGCACCAGGAATATGAACAGAAACTACTGCAAGAATTATACAAACTAAACCCCAACTTTCTCCAATTATCTACGGGTACAGTTGACAAGAACAAGAACAAAGTGACAGCACTGCAGAGGTATGATGTGTAAGTACTCATGCTGGACTGCCCGGTTATTCTTTCTGGTTATTCCAAACAAAACTTTTATTCCTATCTGATCCCCCAAATTGCCTACTGTTTTTAGTACCTATATATGAGAAAATCTGATATGTTTTCTCTGTGGAGAAACGTATTGCTTAGGAGTGATAGTCTCCAATTTAGTGTTCCCTCTGAAGCCAGTCCACATTCCTTCCCTGTACCAGGCAGGAGAAGAGAATTGGAGGTACTGAAAGTAAAGATCAGAACAATTGGAAACAGCAGTGAAATAAGAAAACAAACAGTAACAGCAACTATATCAATGATAGAGGGTATAAGAAAGATTCACAAGTGATTGCTCACCCCATGGAAGCCCCCAGCAGTACTGACCACTTCATCTGCTAGGCTATGCTGACCCCTTTCCCAGTCCCCAGAAAATGACTTAAGGTAGTATAGAATTGGTGCCTCCTTGTCCTAGCCATGCCCCTTCCTGGCTACTGCAAAAATTAACCTGTTCTGGCCAGAACCAGGACACATGCACTATTGTGTTCTAAAACAGAAAGTGTGTGTCTTATGAAAGAAACACGTGTCTGCATTTGGATCAATAGTTCAGAACAAGGTATTCTGAAAGAAGACCTTGTATTTTATATTTGCTAAACCGAATGTATTTGTTAAAGACCAGATGTCTACTTTCTTGGTATGGTGTCATTATAAATGCAGTCTGTTTTTTTATAACTAAGATACCTTATAACCTTAATGTTTTTTAACATCATGATTTATAGTGTGGTTCATATATTTTTTTACTATGTTGAAATTGCAGATATCACTTATTATGGCTTGCTAAAATATTTCTGTTAAAGTGGTTTGTTCATTAAGTTGTAAAAAGATTTCCTTCTATATGCATATGTAGTAACAAAAAGATAAATGAAAGTCTGAGGTTACCAGTCCTTACTTATTCATTCAAATGTCATATTAAAGATAAAGAAATAAAAATTGTTGGCAATTTCTTTGACTCCTTTTTTTAGGAGTTTGATAAGGAGATGGGCAGAGGGGAATGTGAAAGTTAGATTGCACTTCATACGTACCTTGGCTTTTTACTCAGGGTTTGTGTAGCATGCCAGTTCATGCACTTACTGAATTTTTCAGACAACAGTTTGCCAGTGGCAAACTTCGTATCATTGCACAGTCATCTAAACAAGAAAGTGAGTGCTGTATCTAAAATACTATCAATGCATCTTGAATTAGTACAATGCAATTCTGAGTACTCATATTCCAGCTCGTGTATTGGGACTATTTTATTTAATTTCTGGAGGCAATTTCATATGCACTTTGACTGCAAGTGACCAGCGCTTCCAGAGGAATCTTTTTTGTTAAGGACAGAGCTGCTTCTTATTTCTCAGGCACTGGTTCAATATTGACTTCAAAGGTAAAGAACAGCAAGCAAAACAAATACACCACTTCTTGAATTTGGGTTTTATTTTATGTTTGAAATCTGAACTAATTTAAATATGAAACCTAATTAGATCCCATCAAAACAAATTATACCAGTGTGGGAAGAACATGCTATCTGAAACTGCAGCAAACTTTTAAGCCTTTAGGAGCAATTAGGAGTTGGAGCTTGGCCAGTCTGTGGTGCTGACATTTAGCACTTATGAAAAAAATGGCATGTTACTCTAAAGGCAGCAAGTGGTAATTTTTGGAGATAATTTCTCCTGTCAGTTGAACAGCATGATCACAGGTTGGACTCTTTTCTTTGTGTCTTGGTTTAGAGACAGGTGTCTGCCAGGGAAAACTGGAGTTTTCCCTGGAATAGAGAATGTAACCCCCCTTCCCTCCAAATTATTATAATTTTGCAATTAAGGGCTTTCAGGC
>VZUI01038118.1:0-17817 GCA_013401135.1 Cettia cetti | reverse complement strand
AAAGAAAGAAAGAAAGAAAGAAAGAAAGAAAGAAAGAAAGAAAGAAAGAAAGAAAGAAAGAAAGAAAGAAAGAAAGAAGAGCTCTGTGCATAAGCTTTATCATTTTGCACAAGATCTGCCACCACTAATAAAATGTTATGCTTTTTGTGTTGTTTTAGTGTGCATATGAAACAGGGAGGGTAGGACACCTCATTTTCTGTCTCTTGATGGAGAGGACATACATGTTATAGTTAAAGCTTTCTAACAGTTAAACTGTCCTGATTGTAAAGACAATACTTATTTCCTCATAACTCCCCATCGAGATTTCATGAGAACTGTTAAAAAACATTTGTTGAACAGCTGTCTTAGAAGGAAGAGTACACTAGTGAAATGTATTTCTTAAATGAATACAGATTTTGGTGGATTGCTGTTTGGAGTTCTTAAAAAAAAAAAAAAAGGTTTCAGAGTGAAAAAAATGTTTATTTGTAAATGCATTTATTTTTCTACAAAAAAGAGGTTAAAATTGTATTTATTGAACAGAAAATTTGGAGTTACACAAAATAATTTTTTGAAAGTGTGAAGCATGTGTGATAACTGTTGGCTTTAGAGCTGAATTTAGTTTAAAAGAAAAAAGATGATCTCTTCCATGACAGAAATTCCCTTTTTATGTCCTGTGGTTTATCTGATCCCCTCTTCCCATGCAGGTAAATCTCAAAAATTAGAGAAGGGTAAGACCAAAGAAACACTCCTTTGAAATGGTAGTAGACAGAGGGAGTTGAGTAAGCACAATCTGGACTGCTATGAGTCTTCTGAATGTGATCTGTTACAGTTTATATTGCTGTTTTTCCATTAATTCTGAATACAGTAAATTGCAAGGTTGAATTTGTTCTAAGTCTGTCAGATGTAGCCATTTGTCCAACCTTTCCAGGAGACAGAAATGGCTACACTTGGACAGGAAGGCAAAATCATGATCCAAAAGCAAAGAAGGGGATTTTGGTAGTATTATGAAGCACTTTTTCAGAATGTGCTTTGCAAGAGAATTATTTTAAGAATTGGGATTTCTGTTTCCAACTTTAAAAACCTTAAGAATTTATTAGAAAATGCAAAGCTGTGTACATCAGCTTCAGAGGCACTGTGGCTCATTTATGTGTGTGTATGGAAAAAGGAGAGATGGCTTATCCTTGCAATCTGTATTTTTCTGATGAACCAGTCCTTTCTGCAGGTTCTGGCCCCAGATCCAGCATGCTACTTAATAACTTGAAGATTCCTGGTGGCAGGAGCAAGAGTTAAAGCAAAAACATGCCAGAGGCCCTGGATCCTAGTGACACCGTGGTGGCTTGAGAGCCTCTGCTCAGTGCATGTCTCTGCTTCTGGAAAAGGGAGGAGCAGGTGGGTCATGATGTGTCCTCACTGCATGGAGGAGGGTGAAGTTGAGAAACCTGGATCACACTGAAGTGAACAGCTACATCCAAATCATGTAGCACAGTGTTAGACAGATAGCAGCTCGTGCCAAAACACTGTCTCCATGTAAAAAGGCATCTACTCTCTCCATATGATAAGGCATCTACTCTCCTCAAGGTTGATTAGCTCAAGCACAACACAGGAGCAATCTACACCACCAGGGTTATCTCTGTTTATGATAACTTGAGCAATTTATCTCTTATGCCTTATTACAGCACGTAGACATGTCCTTTCATTTTTTGTGTATATATAATAGACATTAAAACCATCCATGTCTGTCTCTTGGTAAAATTTAGCAGTTTCACATTTTAGATGAAAATCAGAATTCAGGATGAAAGGAAGCCAGGGTAGGGACTTTCTAATAAGGAGCCCATGCAGTCTGTGGGCTGCTGTGGACCCTTTTGGTGTTTTTCTAGGCATATTTTTAGGGTTTTGATCACTTGGCTCTCAAAATCCTTGTACTAAATTGAAGTAGTTTACTGATGTTTCATTTGTTCAGTGTGTCTCTGACCAGCTGACCAGCTTTGCAGCTAGATTGAATGTTTGCTAGAATCTCCTCATCTGTGTACTGGAAAATGCCTCTTCTGAGAATTGTTCAAAACACATAGTCCATGGCTGAAACCTCTTTCTAAATTGGAATATGAAACAGAAAACAAGAGAATGGTAGTTTTACAGGTCTGTGCAGTATCCTTATAAACAATAGTTCTAGGTTTCCTTCAATGAAAAATTAATAGCAGTGGGTTTCAGAAACATATTCTACGGTGGTATAAACTAACATTTCAGTAGACATGAAAAAGAAAATTTGTCTCTTTCTCAACAGAAAAGTTCTGTAAGAAATAAGCGTTTCACTCTATAAAAAGTTTCCTTGCAGGTAAGACCTCTTACATTTGATCCTCTGGAATATTTGTATCAAAAAAAGGTTGTCAAATTTCTAGTAGAGCTCTGCTTGAAGTTTATTTGGATAGCTTGTTAAGTTTGCCTGTTGATGGCTATGCTATGACTGACTGTCACTTATCTGGCTGACTAAGCAGCCTCATTTTGGACAGGGAGAAGTGTGGAAACCCTGAGGTAGGGAGAGGACAGTTTGAGTGATATTCAAAGACTAGATACCTGCATTTCAGACTAATGCATCTTGTTTGTGAAGACCCTTGAGAAGCAGTGGATACTCTGTGTGATTCACATTAATCAGAGTAAATGAGATTGTGGTCTCAAAACATTTCAGGTTGTGTAGGTAGAGACATCTGCATTTAATAAGTACCAACCTTGGCAATCATGGCAAGCTAAGTCACAATAAGACTTTGTTTGGTCCAGTTTTCACTACTGACATGAAGCAGAGGGAGGGCCTATACAGGAAAAGGTATATTCTGTCTGTTGTTAGTGGTTAGATCTGTATTTGGAGAGTGTGTGCTTGGAAGGTGTCAGATATTGATTAAGTACACAGATTACAAAAGAGAACAATGCATGATGTTTATGCTTCCAGGGTCTGAATTTCAGTGAAGGTTTGGGGTGAGGCTACAGATGCTTCCTACTTTGCCCCAGGCTACCACCTCAGTTTAGCAGTTGATGGGATTTGCAGAAGTGCAAAAGATCCAGTGTAGCTGATCAGCTTTTGCTTTCTGGCTCTTTTTTGTTCTAGGACTGTGAAATATCAAATATCTTCATCAGCCCCCTCCCCCTTAGTCCCGAGTGCAGTCAAGCACCTGTGTGGGTCAAGTCGGAGGGGAGGCTGCCCTTGCAAATGCGTGGCTAAGGCAGATGCAGGGATAGGGAGACTCTGTTGTCTGTAAAAGCTTCCAGTGTGGGTGTGGAAAGACTGAGGGAGCTGCTTTGTCCCTCAGGGCACAGTAATGGTTTCCTGCTTGCCAGTGCATGCTCCTTCTTGCCCAAGATCTAGAGCATTTGGCTCCTGGGCTGAGAAGGAGTAAGTAGAATTCTTCTGTTGGTTGCTCCATCCAAAAACTCCTAATGGAGTAATTTTGAGACCAGTTTGGCTTTTTTTTTTTCTTAAAAATATAACAACAAAATTTTCTCCATTTTCTCAGAAACAGTAGATGATTTCATTTTCTTATAATTGCTGAATTTAATTTTAAGGCGGGAGAGTGTCAAAAGCTGTAATCTTGCATGCCTCCATTAATATATAACATCCTGATTGTAGTTGCCTAGAAAAATTAACAAGTATTCAAATAACCCTAACTAAAAGGGATGTGGGTCCACCATTGTCCAGACTGCATGACTCATTAAAGTGAAGGGTGAAGAGCACAGCAGAGTGGCATTAATCACTCAGTTCTGCTACAGGAAGAAAAGCATTTGTGTGATACTTTATTTACAGCATACCATATGCAGAATTAGCTGATAGTCTCACAAAGACGCTAGGGATGATGATGACAAAGGAAGACCAAGAGAGGAAAAAAAACCCCCCAAACTTATGACAAGGCTGAAGGCATCTTTTTTAGAGTAAGTTTTTGGATGAGCTATCTTGAAGATGCTCTCATAAAAGTCCTATGGTATTAGCTACAGGCAGCTGTGCTATTAGAAGAAGAAAAACAAATGAGGGAAGTAAAAGTCTGGATGCTTAGACTCCCTGAAGAATACCCAGGATCAGAAAACAGAAAAGAAAAACCAATCTGAATGGAGAAATGGACCAAAAGGGGTATCAGTGGCATTGTTTCTGACAACAGGTGGTAATGGTGGTTTTGGTGTATAAATGTTATAAATCACCATTAAAGAAAATGTACCTGGCTCCGAATAAAATTATTGGTGATAGTCATTGTACCTCTACAAGGATCTCAGAGAAGATGGTTAGAGCCTTGGACTGTGTTGGGCAAATGTTCATGTTGCACAGCACTATTCATAAGTGGGGCACCAGACAGAGAAAATCTCAGATGGGGCTGATACTACAAAATCCAAACACAGAAGAAAAGAGACTTGGTGCATGAAGAAGTGACAAATTCAAAGTTGATGGTATAAAAAACAACATATGGAGCTTCATCTGCTATGGCAAACACCATAAACTGTAGAATGGGCTGGCATTCGAAAAAAATTTGATACGGTTTGATTATTGTTGTTGTTTTTGACTGGGGAGCTATTGCAGAGCTTCTACCAGGAGCCAGCTGGGGCTGATTACTGTGTGGATCAGCACTGCACTTGGCAGTGCAGTGCAGCCAGACCCAAACCCCTTGTGCAGAGCTCTGCCAGACTCCCTGGCTTGGAGTGGCTGTTGGATTTCCTGTGGCAGAGAGCACAAAAGGATTCCCAGTCTGAAATTGCTATCTATTCACTGGAAGCTGTTCAGATCTGTCCACATACCACTATTCCCACCTTCCACAAATCACTCCAAAGAGCAGTTTCAAGATCAGACAGAGGATTCTTGTTGATATGGTCCATGGGGTTTCTTTTGGTGTCGTCAACAAGCTCTTCAATAATTGTGAATTCAGGCAGGGAGGGCCTGTGATATCAACAGAAAATTTCTGATTACAATTTTGATGACTATCATGGCCTTTTAGCTTCTAACGTGCTGCTCTGATTTAAAATTAACTCTCAAACATTTCTGAATTTGCTGAAGTAAAAAAATGCTTTTGGTTTTTATGTAGTCTTCAAAATTTGCAATATTACAACACATGCTAAACATATAATTCACCCAGTGAGATCAATAGGACTATTCTTATGCTTAGAGATGTACACATCTGCAAGACCTTATTCTATATTGTCATAACTATGAAATATCACATAGGTGTGAGCTGGGGCTGATTTCACTAGTAAGCTGAAAATGTTTTACCTTGAGTGGTCAGGTTCAAAAATTAAAAAATTCACTCATCATTTTTCCTGGGTCAGTTAATTAGTCTGAACCCAGGCTTTGTGTTAAAACTTGACAGCATTTTCCTCCTTATGATGTATATATTTGAAAAAAATCAATGCTAGTGCCTTCCCTTATAAAGTATGGTCAGGACAAGCTAAACATATTCAGCTGGTGGTGATTATTTTTTGCTTTCTGACCCACAGGAGATAATCACCATCTGCTGTCACAATCACTTCCTACCTTTGCTGCCTGCAACTTTTCTGTCATATCTTACTACTCAGCAGTCAATTTAAACTCAGAACTTGTTCTATATTTGTTTACCTTTGCAAAATGCTTCTATTGTTTCAGACCTGTACAAGTATTTGTGTGCCTGAAAGCTTGTTTGTTTTCTCAGTAATGTAAATTGGCCTTAGAGGTTACCTGTCTTTGCAAATTGTGTCTTTTCAGCAAGAGAAATTCTTTAACCAATTCATCTGAACTAATCTGAGTTTTATAATGTCTTCCAAACTTACATATTTTTAACACAAAAAAATCTAGAGTGAATTCTATATGATCATGATAGGGTAAGTTTTTTCCCTGTCATAATGGCCTACTGAGGCTCAGAAGCATTCGTGCACAATACAGCTTGTCTTACTTTAAGACTTGTAAATTATTTTGGTCAATTTGACTTCTATTTCAAGAAATTATTTTCAAGTTCATCTTGAGAAGACAACCGTTTTGTTAACAGAATTATTGACTGAGACCCAAGACACTGAATGAAGTATGATACGATAAATCTGATATCTTGTAAACATTTCCCTGTCCCTGAACACAACCTTAATTAAATCAGAGCTGCAAGACTAAAATACTCTGTATACACTAGGTTCATGCTATCTGTGAATTCATAAAGTCATGGATATCTTAATAAGGAAATCTGATTTTCTTTGGTCCCATTTTCCTACAGAAAGTTTCTCTGGTGCTTTTTCCCTGCTGTGTTTTAAATTGCAATATTCCAGCTCTTTGAAGCTCTGTGAAATAAATCACATATCAAGAAGTCAAGTATCTGTATCTGCTTCATATACACAGTCTGTGAGAGCACTCCTATAGACCTCCTATCTTGCCATGGGAAGCATTTATATTTTACCTTATTTATTCACAGTACAAACAGGTCTTAGGTAATGAAAACAAGGGCAGTGGGAAATAATGTCAACAAAAAGTACCCAAAAGATTTACATAAACTGCCATCTGAGCTCTGTAACATGCAGATGTAACTGCTGTGGATATTAGAAATACCTGTCATTTCAGCTGTCAGCACATCTTGGCAATTTTAGCAAGTTGCCCTTTGGGTGCTCCATTTGCGGTTCTTTGACTGGTCTTGCCTTACTACCCTTCACAGGCAAAGTTAATGGCTCTGATCATTCCTTTCTACTCGCTTCACATATTCATTCTGACTCAACTTTTTCTCTGACTCACAATCTGTTTCTATTTCCATAACCATGAGTGCATGTGAAACATCCTGGGCTAATGTGGAATGGCACAGGCATCGCAATGCGTTATTCATACCTGTGTGAGTAACAGCCTCAGCCCCTGGTACATGTGTACTGACTCGAGAGCACCTTCATTTCCTGACATCTCCCATCTATTCAAGTACTTGGTAAACCTTCTTCTACAGTGCAGGGCATATATCCTCTTGTTCTTGTGTCAGAATGGAACTGCCTCAACGTAATAGGATTACATCTTCAGCCAACTTTGAAAGAATTATCAAGAAAAGGAGAAAAAAAAAAAGCTTAGGGGTTCTGATGGACTTGCTGTGCTCTTGCTAAATCAAGATCAGTAGTTGACCTGTAGGTGTTGCAACTGCTTCAAATATTGGGGCTTTCTTGTGGAAAGCCTACTGTGAATGCAAAATTTACTGGGTAGACTCTCCTCATGGACCTATCTTATTATGTGCTATGTAAGATGCAAAATTGCAGGGAAATTTTAATCAAACTGTGAAACTCCTGACATATCTCTAAAATCCACAAACCAAACAGAAACTATTAGCAGAAGGAATATGTTTTTTTATACTAACATCTGTGAACAAAGGGAGCCAGGAAAGAGTAGAGATCTACAAAATAATTATGGCATTATCTATTACTTTAAACATGACATTAAGGTAACAATTTGGCTGGGTTGTTTTGGTTTTTAGTTGGTTTTGGTTTTATATTGGAACATTATTACATATAAAGGGGAAAAAATGGAGATTTCAATTTATCAGAATACTCTACTAATCCTACTTCTATACATAGATTATTAATTGACAAATTTGACCTTTTAGATACTTTCTAAGAGGTCATGGACTCATTGATTAGTATAGAACTGCAGAGTTAAATCATCCAGGACCTCTTTCTGGCTATCCAGAAATGTGGCAACCGCCCTAGTTCAATTGCTTGATGGTTAAAGAATATTGGTAATACGTGCTGTGTAATCTACAATGTCGATACACAAGAATTAACTACATTACATGCAGTAACTCAGGTTCTTAGCACTGAAGATATCCAGGTGTAACAAAGAAATCCTGACATGCATAGAAGATCTGATGTTCAGCCTGCCTTGAAATTGGCATAGTCTGTCTCTCAGAAACTTCTGATGGACAGAAAGTAAATCTTAAAACACAGTTTTAAATATCCAGTTAGTTAGAATTAGAGGAAAATCTGGAGCTGGGTGGCATAAGTGGAGAGGTTTTATTATTTCAATGTTTTTTCTCAGCACTATGTTGCCAGGGACAAATACATCATATGTTCTGAAGAGGCTTCCCTGTAGTCACTGCAGCATCATACTGAGCATAGACTCCAAAAACCTTGCTCATAGGAGGATTGAGTGCATTTGGAAACATTGGAGATGACACATCTGGTAAATAGGTATGATGCTCTGGTTTTACAGCTCCAAGTGTGTAGATCACTGGGTGTCACTCTTGGGTATAGTGATGGAGGCAGGGAAAGAAGGCCAAAAAGAACTTGATTGGGCCAGAGGGAAACTTAATTTTTTCACTGTAACATTGAAAAAGTGATATCACAAAGCAAATATTACAGTAAAACATGATTTTGGCTTGCTTCTTTCCATCCGCCCTTGTTTTACAACAAAACACTTATTTTCTGGGAGTTTTGGACATTTGATTTATTTATTTGGGGTTTTTTTTTGTTCGGTTTAATGTTTTTTTCTTTAGACACTATGGTTGCTATTAACAGTAATTAACATCCACTGCAGTAGAGTATTTTGTCTTGCTCAAAATTATTACTAAACAAGCATTGATTTGTTGCATTCTTACTGCTGTTATTTTAACCTGGCCATGCACTACTAACTGAGAGCAGCTTGGTTTTTCAAGAAATGTTTTAAAAAACAGGCATCAATGAACATAGATGCAATTAGTATTTCAGTATAGCAAGCACCTGCCACCCTTCTGAGAAATTTTCTGGATTATCTGAACAACCTGGAGATCAAAGTTTAAAACTTCCTGTTTTTTCATGCAGGATATTACATTTTGTAGGAGAACAAGATATGAGTCGCTTATGCTGGTAACCAAAGACATATGAAGCACTTGGATACTCCAATTATCTTCTGACTCATTGAAATTTGTGTACTCTCTGTGGACCCCCTAAACACTCCAGTAAAAAGAGTAGAGGTTATAGATATCTGGGTAATTGAATTGAACTCAAATACTTCATCTGTTTTCAGTAACATTTCTTGTATTTCTTATTGTGAAATCATCTTGCTGGAAAAAAAAATCAAAATCAACAAAAACAAAACCCCACAACATCCAAAACCAACTGTGAGAACCAGATTAAACACATTTTCCAAACTGTATTTTTTGCTATGTATTAAAGTTGGTATTTGGGTGCACAGCAAAATGAGCTGGAGGCAGATGCCAGTGCATGGCCTCATACCCTTTCCTTGGGAAACCCCAGGGACCTCTGGTGTTGGCAGGTGTTGGCATCTGTTCTTCCACCCATGGTCTTGGTGACACTGGTCTTTGGCCACCCCCCATGTCACTGGCCTGTGGCCTCTCCCTGTGCACCCACCTGAGCCCCAGGGCTGCTCCTGGGAGTTGCCACTGCTCAGCCTGTGGGGAACTTCCATCTCTGCTGCCTGGCATGGAGCTTTCCTTCCCACCTGGGCTGCTTCCTTACACATCCCTTTCAGGAGACAGGTGCAAGAGCCTGGCAGTCTTTCTGAGGGGTCTTTATATAACATTTAGTGTGGGGTTTATACTCCTGCAATCTTATTTGGCACTCTGGGATCTTCATACAAAAAGTGTGAACTAATGCTCTGTGCTGCATGACGGGTGAAACCTGTCTCCATGCTGCAGCTCTGGTAGTGGCAAGTGAGCTGTCTCCCAACATTAACCAGGGTATTGGTAGTTCCTTCCTGTCTCAGTATATTCTTTAATATTTGATAGCATTAAATAGAGTGCAGAAGACACTTGAGTGGTGCCAGGGACTTTGCACAGGAGTCTCATAGCCAGTTCCCAGAGGGAATCAATCACTGCTCTTTGCTCAGCAATAATGACCAAGTTACAGTGACTGCATGTGCTGTAAATTTAAACTCCAGTGTCCTCTTACTGCAGGTCCAACATCTTTATTCTTTCTGGCTTGAAGTTGAAACTTCACATGGAGAAGTTCACTGACAAATTCACCACTTTAAAAGGGCATAAATAATGCTGTTTGCTATAAACATGTTAAATAAACTGTGACATCAGTATTTGGGAGGATAGTGATTATAGAAGGACTCAGTGAGAAGTGATCTCAGTCAATGGGCAACAGCTCAGAAAATGAGTAGAAATTTCTTATCTTTACTTAAGAAAAAACTTAACTTGAATTGTGTCAGTTTATAAAGATACAGAAACTCTGCCAGTGGCAGAAGTTGTACATCGAAACAGAAAAATTCTGTGGAACTCTTCTCAAAAATGTCTGTTGTAGTAGTGAAATTCCTTAGCATGCTGGGGAATACTAGGAAGACTCCTGGACACAGCTCAAGTTTTTGTAGTTAGATGCTACCAGTCATTAAAGAAACATATAGCTGCTTGGAAAGAGCAGAATGACTTTGATTGCAAATCAAAATTACAGTAGAAGCTTGCATGGCTTCCAGACCCCTTTGCTTAGCATTCACTGAGGTCATGCATTTAAATATATGTTGCTTTAGAAACTACTTACAGAGCATAAGGTACATTACAGCTTTTCTGCTCAAATGAACCACTTGAAAACTGTGTCTCATCTCCTGGAAACAGTCATCTCACACTATCATTGCCTACGTTTGGCAATGGGTTTTGAAAGATGCTCTCTGACTATCCTGTTATGTGGGTTCCTAAAGCTCAGAATGTGTTTGTCACTAGACATCTCTGTGTCAAGGACACAGTGACTTGCTTCTTATAATTTTGCTTTTATTTGTTGCATTCTTACCATTTCAAAAAAAAAAAAATTAATCAAGTGAAGAGAGAGTTAATTAGCCTTGGAATTAATTTCTGGGAAAGTATGTTCTTAAAAACTCTTAAATTTCTCAGTGTAGTAGACTGACAAGAAAATACACAGAAGCTAGAAATCAGAGACCTGCCATACTGCATCTCTGATTACAGTTGTGATCTCCTCATTTAAGAGAACATGTGAGAGATGCATGATTTACAAATAGCACCTTTATAAACCTGACCAGTCCTTTGGGCTATGGATTCCTGATTGTACAGCTCATGTATTCCAGCGAAGCATTTGTATTCCAGGTACACTGCTTCTTTTTAAAATTCTTATAAATTCTTCTTCCCATTTCACTTCACCTCTTCCCATCTTACCCAAGACAGAAGTCACATCATATATGCATGTATTCCTGGACTGTTTCCTCTACTACACTCCTTCTTTCATGGCACTCATTCTGTCTCAGGAGATTTGCTTTCGTTGCTTCTGTATTTTGAACAGCTTGAAAGAAGCAATGGCTGAAAGAAGGGTCAACAAGTTAGCTTTAAAATGATAAATAGACTGGTTGCTGGCATGCCTGAGCATTTTTTTAGGCATATTTTATATTTTCCTTCTCACTGGTGCTTCTTAATTTCATACAGAAGCTTGAAAGGACCTCTAGTATTAATGAAGATCATATAGAGAATATATTTGGCAAAAGCACAGTGTGATCATGCTGCATCTGTTATCTGAAGTAAAAACTGAGGTCAGAATTTTAATAAAGAGTACATGAATATTTTTGCATCTACAGAATAGCACATTTCAGTTTTCAGTGCAACTGCATCAAAATTACTGCTGCTGCCTACGCTGACTATGTCAGACTGCATGGTCTTCTCTCACTATTAGGCTGGCAATGTCCATGGAAAGCAACTGCCAGCCAATACAGAAAACTAAGAATTGCCTCCTAATCTTGATGATGATGTAGGCTTGGTACAAAATAATCGGCTTTGTTCATGCTGGTGTAGGAATAAAGAAGAAATCAATACCAAAGAATATTGAATAATTCAGCAGTAGGGTTATATTTGCCAGCTAATATTTGTTATCAAAGACAGGAACTTTCATGGTAAAATGTGATTTTCAAAGGAGGAAGAGAATTATCAACCAGATAATCATAAGAAGGAAGACTACTTAACTGGAAAAGAAAACAGTTTGGATGGAATGGATGTGAGTTGAGGCACAGGCTTTCCTCAATCTGTAGTCTGCAATGTAGGTAGAAATCACATCCTGATGGAAGGCCCAGTTTCTCATTAAGCAAAACCTTTAAAAAAGTGAAGCAAAGAATCACTGGCCACTCCGGGGATGCTCTTGGTGAGCCCTTATTTTCAGACAAGAACATCACTGCCCATAATCATTTCACTGCCTGGTTCTGATATTTGGATGTTGGAGAACTAGAGCTGGAAAGAAATTATCCCTGGCTATGAAATCACATTTGCCTTGGGAACATATTTGAAAGTTGTAAATGAAAATTTGCCTCTGACCAATGTACAAAAGACATTGCTCAAAGTGTCTAACTAAAGTATTAGTAATTTTCAATGAACCTAGCTCAGAATTATACATGTATCTTGCACATGGCAATGTAGACTAGTTTGAATAACCTCACTTCTCTAGTGAAGAAGCCAAAAAAATATTTCTCCTTGGATACACTGGAGCTATTTTGTCCAATTAAACATTTCTCAAGGCATGAAAAATGGACAGAGGAGGATCATTGCTTTGCCTCAAATACATGACACAGAAAACTGAGTTCCTGAAGGGAACTCTCAAGGGTAATTGTCGTGAAATCAG
Organism: Cettia cetti; assembly: GCA_013401135.1. Lineage (NCBI taxonomy): Eukaryota > Metazoa > Chordata > Aves > Passeriformes > Sylviidae > Cettia > Cettia cetti. The sequence goes on along the minus strand of VZUI01038118.1, from coordinate 5,343 downwards.
CTGTCAGGCTTTTAAAATTTAGTTTATAAAAGCCTGCCCATAAAATGAGAAAGAATTCTGTGTTACTCTGATCGTCTATCTGTTACAAGCAGAGCTCAGGATAGCTTCAGCAGTCTTGATGGGACTTGTACTAGGTGGCAAGTATGAAAGAAGTATACTATATTCCAAATATTTTGATTTTTCTTTGAGTTGGTAAGTGATCCCTTAAGAGTTATTTCTGTTATTCATTAATGCGTTGTTACCCAAACCAAGCTCTCCTATGAATGTTTGTGTATTTTATAATCATGATAGTGTCTATATTCTGCCTTGACTACTATCTTGAGACCACAAAAGTGTTGTGTCAATGAGACAGATCCTTTTTTAATATAAATCAGCCTTTAAAACACTAAAAAACCAGAAGAATGCCAACAGAATTTTCAGCTTGTTGAGATTTGAAATGCTCCTGGAATTGTACCCTCTCACTGAAAGACAGCTGCATTCTGTAGCCATTGTTTGGAAAAGTTTCTCCAAGCTCTGTGCCAAATATGATACTGCGATTTAATTTTAAAGCCAGAAATGCAAATCTCAGTATGTAGACACTCAGATAACAGCAAAGGCAGAGTCCTCAGCAATCTGAGTCACTAATGCTATTTCCAAGAATATAGAACACAAAATTTGAGAAAGTGAAACTGAAGAACTCGGATGAAGAGCACAGGTAACCTCTCCCTGTAGGCAGTGAGGATCTATTAGATTCTCTTCCACAGCACTGGCTCCTCTCTCCCAGCTGTCCCCTCTGCCTTTGCTTATTAGCTTTGAGGCTGTTGTGCATGTGTTTGGAAAGCAGTAGCACCTTGTTTCAGAAAAAAAAAAAATTCCTTTGTGCCACTATGGACACCTTGTCTTTCCTCAGGTGCTTTGTGTTTGAAATAAGCAGAAGGATTAAAAAAACCCCAGAGATACTGTATTTTCTGTTGGATAATTGCTTGGTTTCCTTAACAATCAGGGTCTGGGAGTCACCTGGTGGGACAAATGATTGTGTCCATGCAGGGCTTGGTTTGAGGCAAAAGGAAACCTGGGAAGGCTGAAGATAAGAGAATAGGAGCTAAGGAAATTGGTGCCCTGTTTATGATTGTGGTAAAAAAGGGCAGAATTTACCACATCTCTCACTTAAAGGAAAAGGTTCTGCAGCATCACGTGAGAGGGCCAGAAGAAACAAGCAGGAAAAACATAGTAAACAAGAGCAGAATATGTGTTCTCAGCCATGTCTTACTTGCATTGCTATGAATATAATTACAGTAAACATGTTGATATATATTGCAAATAGAACCTCATTACTGTGAAAAGAGACAGTGGGGAAAAAATTAGTCAGAGAAATCTAATACTGAAAAACAGAGCTAAAACCAGTCCTACAAAGTAACTGTAAAGGTGTAAGAGTAGATAATTTTCCATAGTTTTTCAGTCAATGGAGGGAAAGTGTGTGTCAAAAATAATTAAACCAACCAATATTTCACAGCCATAGTGTCTGAGTTACTCTTTTTTTTCTGTATCTAAATTTCAAAGCAGCAGCCTCCTTTCCTTGCCTGCACAACATGCTGCTTCCAGATGGGTGACTTATGTAAGTCTGAAAGAGACACCAAGTCGAGGTCTGAGGCATGCAGAGGAAATACAAGAAGAAACTGAGACCAAGAGAAGAGGGGAGAGGAAGTGTCAGGGTAGCCAAGAACATCATTCTTGTTACAATCCTCAGCCCCTCATTCCTTTCTGACCCCTATAAGAACTGACAGGGCTGGGAGACAGGAAAGTTTGATAGACTCCATCAAAGTCACACATTTCTAACTGCTTAAGAAAAGTTCCTCTTCTTTCTATGCTATTTATCACTGTAACAGTGCAACTCTTCTAGAATATGAGGCATCCTTAAGCCTGTTTCATATTTTCTTTCCTCTTATTCCTGTCCTTTTGCATCCTTCATGATTGTACCTTTGTGATGTATGACTCCAGAGTCCTCCCTCTGTTTCTATCTCCCAGTCCTTTGTCTCTGTTGGAAGGTTCCAGTGGAGGGATGGAAGAACGGAAGTGTACTGTTGCAAATGCAGCTTCATATCTTCATTTTTCTCCACTGCTCTAATGATGACTATTACTGGGAGCTGTGGTACTTTTGTTGCCTTCTCCATTCAAGGAGGCAATAACACGTGCAGCTCAGTGTCAACTCCATGGTAGCTGACTGAAATACTGCCTAGATCCTGACTAAAAAGGAGTGAAACCCTTTCCAAATTATTTTCTCTCTTGTCTATACTCCTGCATCGCTGTTTTCTACAGGATGCACAGTAGTGCCACAGGAAATCAGGGAATCCTACAGTGACAATTTCCTTCAGTCTCCAGTTCCTTGCTGAGACTTTATTGGTTCACAACAAGCAAAACTGGAACTTATCACTTACACTGAGAGAGACAAGGAAATGCATTTTCTGCAACTTCAATCTTTCATTGAGCTATAACCCATCTGTCAATGTCTCTTTGATGTGCAGATACAAAGTTTGAAATTCCCTTGATCTCAAACAATGATAATACTCAATGCTTTAGTTATAGAAATAGAAGTGCCTCTCTGCTGATACAAGGCATCACACATTTAGCTGATTACATGTTGGGACCTCTACAATATTTATAGCATCCATGCTTTCCAAGATCTCAGTCTACATGTCCCAGAATCCACACTCAGTGTTTATGACTGTGATAAAACATATGCTTGTTCAAACAAGTTTATCCTATTGGTCTATTCAAGGTCTGCAGAGACACTAGTTTGTGCAACTGCTACATTGCAGCATTATTCACCACTATTTATACATATATTGTCGACACTTACTTTACGTACTTTGTCTAGATTTGCAAGATAATGAATCTTGGTGCCCACTAAAATCTGTCTATTTCCTGTCAATATAATAATCTACTTTTAATTCCCTTAATACGACACATTTCACTGGAATTCCAGTCACATGAAATGGAGTGTATATTCAGAAGTGAGCTGCCAACATTTTTAATGATCTACCTTTCAAGATAAATAAAAGCTTTGTCTCTGAAAGCAATCAGTCACGTACCAGCGGGCTTTGTCCCATCGTCTGGCACCATCATCACTCTCTACCTTTGACATGAAATAGTTTTGCATTTGCAAGTCCCTAAATGGACAGGACGAAATATTTCTCTCAAATTCCTACATTTATTCTAGAGCAGCTTGCCCAGATGAGGATAAGCATTTATCACACATGTAACCAGTTCCTTTCAAATCAGTCTGACAGCCAGGAGAAAAAGGAGCTTTGGGAGGTTGTCATAAGCTGCGGTCAGCAGTAATAGCAGCTTGCTTATTTATGGTGCTTTTCATCCAGAAGAACTCTGAATGAAGGCAAAATTAAGAAAGTATAAAGTAAGAGCAAAGCATTGATTGAGTAGTGGAGACGCCAGCGTGTGTCTAAGGAATGAGGGACAGCACTAATTATAAACGTATTTACTTCTATTGTCGTGTTTTAGAACTTTAATGGTCATCTAATGTATTTTTTATGAGATGAATATATTTCTTTCAAAACCTCAGGAACATGTGCAGCTGCTTTTAATTTCAATGGGAGTTGTAAAAGCTCATTAGCCTCTAGATTTGTCCTTCAACTGTATTTAATTAAATATATAAAGAAGATAACCGGAAAGCCTGAATTGGCTGCGACACAGCACCAAACCATCTTTCTTGCTCTTTTTATCCTTGGAATAGTTGAGTTGGTCAATTATCACTTTGAATTAAACTAATTGCACAACTTCCTGGGTTTAAGTGGGCTGCAGATCGTGTGTCCCACTTTCACATCTCCTGCAATGATCCTTTGCCTACACAGTGGTGGAAGAGAAGCAGCACTGCTGCAGATATTTCAGTGTTAGCTCAGAACAGACAAATGGTAACAGAATGTTTGTGGCAGCTTCACGATTTCTTTAAACCACCTTTATACCAGAGCATGAAAATAACCCAAATTTTCAGCTGACAGACAAAGTACTGATCCATTCCGTGCCTCACATTTTACAGACATTACATAATTTTCTGGCACCCAGCCACAAAAATTCTCATTTGAAGGAATGCTTTGTGGAATGACAACATTCAGAAGCAGGGCTTGCAGGACTTGAAGTGACCAGCCTCTCTGGAGGCCCCAGCCCTGTCCCAACTAAGCATGCTGGGAAAATTGGTATTTTATAGTCATGGAGAACTTAGTAAGCTTTCTGTAATGGAAATGGAAACACAGTGTCCCTGCCCTAAATAACTCACTTCAGTTGCAATGCCATGAAGGAGGATGGGTAACAAACCAGAATAGAACAAGGAGTTTTTGGGAGGAAGCACACACTAGTTTTGACAAAATTCTGCATAAACTGAGGAAGTATGAAGTATATTCAGAGGAACATCAGTCACTTAGCAAAGGCCGTGCATAGCAGGGGACAGACAGAAGAAAAAGATATTTAGGAAAACTGTAAAAGCAGAATTTTTTCCCCCTCACAATTTTGTTGGGAGCTTGAAATAAAAGTGGATCAATATGGAAAAAAGCATGACAGAGTAGAGCAGCACACTGCCTTACACAGGATGTTCTGAGCGTGGGGCAGAGCATGGAGGAAATAGGCTGGTGGGGGAGCTGCAGCTGCAGGTATGAGCCAGGGTCTTGCTGGTGCTGCAGCAGGCCTGCCTGGGGAGAGCATTTACAGCTCCCAGGGTTTCCAGGAATATCAGGAACAGGTGAAATGGCACAGCCAGACAAAGAGGTCCTAGGGATTATTACAGTGAGGTGCTGGAAGTAGTCACAAGGCATATGATGTGAAGAGCATTGGGGAGGGCAGAGAAAATAAAGATTTCCCAGTAGCATGTCACTGATAACTCGGTATCTTCCAACCTATTTGGGCATCTGTATGTAGCTGTCCAACCCTGCTCCTGTTTTTCTTCATTTACTTTTTCTGTTCTTGTGGAATTTGCCTTCATTCTCTTATTTCCTTTAAAGTACTGCTGCAAGAATGTCCAGAGGAGGGCTAGTGAGGGGCTTGGAACACAAACCCTGTGAGGAACGGCTGAGGGAGCTGGGGTTGTTCAGCCTGGAGAAAAGGAGACTCAGAGGTGACTTTATCACTCTCTACAGCTTCCTGAAAGGTGGCTGTAGTCAGGTGGGGTTGGTCTCTTTCTCCAGGCAGCAACTGACAGGACAAGAGGACACAGTCTGAAGCTGCATGAAGAGAAATTGTCCTGGGTTGACGGTGCCTCTGTATCCCAGATCGTGAGATTGTTGTGTCTGGCGGCCTTCCATACCAGACAGACACAACAATCTCACGATCTGGGATACAGAGGCACCGTCAACCCAGGAC